>CP139772.1:24767500-24847500 GCA_034370585.1 Fragaria x ananassa
AAGGGTTGGGGAGACACAGCAGAGAGAACCAAGGAAACAATGAGAACTCTTTCAGAAGTACTACAAGCCCCAGACCCACTTAACATGGAGAAGCTTTTAAGCAGGCTTCCTACCATATTCAATGTTGTAATATTCTCTCCTCATGGCTATTTTGGCCAAGCTGATGTTCTTGGTTTGCCAGACACTGGTGGGCAGGTAAAAAGATCGAAAAACTTCATCTTATAAGCTAGACTCCTTGCAGCAACATTCATAATCGTATGCTGAAAGTTCTTCACGTCTACTATTGAAAACTGCAGGTGGTTTATATTCTGGATCAAGTTAAGGCTTTGGAAGAAGATTTGCTCCTTAGAATTAAGCAACAAGGGCATTCTGTGAAACCTCAAATTGTTGCGGTGAGTTTCATCCCTCATGAAGGTGGTTCACTTTGTTAAGTACACACTATTTAACAACATTCTTGACTTGAACAGGTAACAAGACTCATTCCTGAAGCAAGGGGAACTAAGTGCAATCAGGAGTTGGAAGCCATCAATGGCACCAAGTACTCAAACATTCTTAGGGTTCCATTTAGGACAGAAAAAGGGGTCCTGCGTCATTGGGTTTCTCGTTTTGACATCTACCCCTATCTTGAGCTGTTTGTGCAGGCATGGTTCCCATTCTATATCTCAACCCATTCTTGTAGAGTGCGCGCTCTCTAATTGATATACTTTCTTGATGTTTTCAGTTTCTAATATTTGTTCCACCTATTTCAAATTACTAGGATGCTACAGCCAAAGTTCTTGACCTCATGGAAGGAAAGCCTGATCTAATTATTGGAAATTACACTGATGGGAATTTGGTGGCCTCTTTGATGGCTAACAAACTTGGAATAACTCAGGTCACTATTCATCAGCTTATAGATACAATACTAAGTTCTCTCCAACTTCACTTCGACTAATCAATATGATGCATCAAAACCAGGCAACAATTGCACATGCTTTGGAGAAGACCAAGTATGAAGACTCAGACATCAAGTGGAAGGAATTAGACCCTAAGTATCACTTCTCATGCCAATTTCTGGCAGAAACGATTTCGATGAATGCAACAGATTTTGTTATTGCAAGCACATTTCAGGAAATTGCAGGAAGGTTAGCAACAGTAACTAATATACCATCATACAAAATTGGCAACTGAATTGAATAGTTTATAATGTACTTGAACATTGATGTATGCAGCAAAGACAGACCAGGACAATATGAAAGCCATACCGCATTTACTCTCCCAGGGCTTTGTAGAGTTGTCTCAGGCATCAACGTATTTGATCCCAAATTTAACATTGCCGCACCTGGAGCGGATCAGTCTGTCTATTTCCCTTACACTGAGAAACAAAAAAGAGTCTCATCATTTCATCCTGCCATTGAAGAACTACTTTATAGCAAGGAGGATAACAATGAACATATGTGAGTGTGCCAGTGTCCGAATAATAATTAATTCTTCTAAACTACTGATTATGTGCTCATAGCCTCATATCATCTAACATCAATCTAAACTGTCTCTGAAACAGGGGGTTCCTAACAGACAGGAAAAAAACCTATCATCTTCTCAATGGCAAGGCTTGACACTGTTAAGAACATTACTGGCTTAGTTGAATGGTATGGGAAAAACAAGAGGCTCAGAAATCTGGTTAACCTTGTGGTAGTTGGAGGCTTCTTTGACCCTTCAAAATCAAAAGATAGAGAGGAAATAGCAGAAATAAAAAAGATGCATTCACTGATAGAGAAGTACCAGCTCCGAGGTCAGATCAGATGGATAGCAGCACAGACTGATAGGAACCGCAACGGAGAACTCTACCGTTGTATTGCTGACACCAGGGGAGCTTTTGTCCAACCTGCTCTATATGAAGCTTTTGGTCTTACTGTCATTGAGGCAATGAACTGTGGATTACCCACTTTTGCAACCAACCAAGGAGGGCCAGCTGAAATCATTGTTGATGGCATCTCTGGTTTCCATATTGATCCCAACAATGGTGATGATGCAAGCAACAAAATTGCTGATTTCTTCGAGAAATGCAAAACTGAGGCTACATATTGGGAAAAGTATTCAAAAGCGGGTTTGCAACGCATTAATGAATGGTACAGTTTGTTTGTTAAGTTCATTCCTGTTGTCTGTGAAATATCAAGCAACACACATCTTCTCCTAAGGAATTTAAATTTGGTATTGATCTTAATTTTGTAGCTACACCTGGAAGATATATGCCAACAAGGTGTTGAACATGGGGTGCACTTATACTTACTGGAGGCAGTTGAACAAAGAGCAGAAACAGGCAAAGCAAAGATACATCCAGATGTTCTTTAATCTCCAATATAGAAATTTGGTATGTTGATTATGCTTAACTGAATATACAATCCTATGCATATATTTCAGTGTTGGCAAGATAAGAGCATCCTTTTCATTTCCATTACTGCAGGTGAAGAATGTGCCTATCCCAAGTGACGAGGCTGAACAACCAGCACCAAAGCCAGTCCCCAAATCACAGACGACTCTAAGGCATGTTATGCTAAAAGACATGTAGTGAAAACTTTAGAGACAGATATATCCTGCAAAAATGAGAAAAAATAATACCTCTCTAATTAGGATTTCCTCGATCAATTCATAGTCAGTAGATTCTCTTTATGAATAAGAAGCAGTATAAATAACTGAGAATTGAAGCTATTATACAGGACTACGTGTAACCATTTTGCATATGCTTATGTAACCTATAATGTCATTTAAGCTAACGAGACACAATTTATGTGCAGCAAGAGACGCTCACAGTCCCGATTGCAAAGGTAAAGAGTATATTAGAACCCCACAATTACCTGCTAGCTCAGGAACGAGAACCTTCCCAAAACAAAAACAAAAGAAGAAGCAAAAAGAAAAAGATTGAAAAAAAATAACATTGTGAACTGAGCAAAATGAGTTTTGTGACTTTTGTGAGCTTTAACGACACCCTTAAACAACATGTATAACCATCGTGGCATGACTGGCATCAGACTAGACATGGAGGAAGAAGAAGGCAACCTCAACAGGCTTCTTAAATGGGCAGCGGAGTTTGGGATATCAGACTCGAAATGTGGCGGCCATTCGTGTTTAGGCCACTCTCTCGTCGTCTCCTACTTCCATGGCGCAGGCGGGTATGCAATTCCCTACGCATTTTTTTTTTAAATACCCACCATGCTTGACTGAACTGAATATTCACAAACTGCAGGAGAGGTTTGGGGGCTACTCGTGATCTTGAAAAAGGAGAGTTGGTTCTCAAAGTTCCGAAGTCGGCTCTGATCACAAGGGAAACTCTGTTACTGAAAGATGATCATCTCTCTCTTGCTGTCAATGCCCATACTATGAACTCGTAACGACGTTCTCTACAACTTTCATGAAGAAAGTTTTCCCAAATTCCAAACGTAATAAAAAGTCAACTCTAGGGTCCTTAAGTGATAAACGGTTACTTAACACGGTAAAAATCCGAAGTAATACCAACGGTAATTAACCGTAAAATAACTTAAGAACCGGGATGTGTCAATTCTCCCCTCCTTATAAAAATTTCGTCCTCGAAATTTCAAATTATGCAAAAGAGGGTAGAGATTACTGCCTTTCTCCTCAGACTCTAATAAGCACAAAGCTAAATCATCCCATCAATGCTCTTCAAACCTTCTTCTATTACAAATTATATCTTTTCACTTGTGGAAACAATTAATCAAATTCTTTTCCAATTATATAGACACGTCAAAATTTATCTGCCAAACCCGAGGCGTGAGCATATGCTTTAACAAATCTTAAACTTAAGATCAACTGAAATACTCTGCCAACTCTCCACATGGCACCACTCACATAATATACTTTGCCCTTGACTTAACTTCCACTAATTGAATAGCTTGCCCGATTAATATTACTTATAACACACAACCCCAAATCACATGGAGGACTTTGACTTTCGTCAAGTCAAAATGGTCAATAAACTTTCTTAATTCACAATCCTTCTTACTTTTGTTACCAATTAATCAAGCCAAAATTCAATCGCTCGCATCAAATTTGAATCTTTCCCACCTATGTGGTAAGCCTCAATCATTAAGCTGATCAGCGAATACCTCCCTTGTCGCCAGATTGCGCTAATGCGATCTTATAATACCAAACCCTTGTTCTGAATATCTCTTGCAACTCAAATTGTATCCATACAACAAAGACCTCCCAGGTCCTACACGGATCAAGTGGTCCCACCACAATATGATCATGCATGAATACGCATCACACGAAAAACATTTAACATGATCTGCCACTATTTATCATTTATGCCAACATATTGACAAGTCTTGACTAAAACTATTTCCTGCGTCCTCTTTCTTTCCTTTAAGGCTATACCATCAGTCAATCATATTATTATTTATAACAATTCGCCCCGCGAATTAATCATTACTAACTAATAATAACCGATGAAATCACATTCCTCAATAATAAATTCAACAGCCGCCACCAACGACGACTTACAAGCACAAGAAAAATATCACTCTCAAAATTGATCATCATATCCGAATATGGCTTCTCCAAAAATGAGGAAAATACGATGACGTATGGCGATATCGTAGAAGTTACGAGTATCTCCTCGTACGAACCAAGTTCGTTCAAACTTACATGCAGACTAGGCTTTAGGTTACAATATCTTTTCCACGAACAAGATATAAGTTGCTCACTAATTATTGCAACAATTCATGTTGCTTTTACTGCAACGGGCATCTGCAATCATCACCTTCACCTTAATAATACCAGCTTATCGAACGGAGGAAAATCAAAATAGTGAGTCTCACGCGAGTCAATGAAATCCGAGGATCACCATTGGAAATTCACTATTTGATGACTTGCTTCTCACGTATTATCATGCATAATACCGTCTACGTACCAACTCAAGTCGATGAACTAGGATTTTCAAACAATGGCCCCGCCATTACGCATCACGTTAAGAAAAATCATCATTGAGTTATATTTCTTCCGCATAATTATGCAATGCTAAACATACCAAAGATCATGAAAATCTACTCGAATTTCCTGAGTAGAACTTTGCTCAAGAATTTCTCGTTATCGATAATGAATGTCGAAGTCCCAATAAGAAACCGTACCAACTAATAGTTACCAAAGCACGGAAATTCCCGCATCGACTATAAAGTCAAATCACCTTAATTATTCACCGAATAACCACACTAACAAACAAAAAAAATACCAACTCTGAGTTGACCGAATTGAGTGTCAGCATAGCTGATGTTGACAATCTATCATTCAACACTAGATAATCCTCCTTTGTTGCCTCCAAATGAAGCAAAGTGATTTCCTTTATTCTATTTGATTGCTAGATCTGACTAGCTTAATCACGCAGGTCCATAACGTCTAAGAAAGATGAGAGCACCAAAACTGGAGTCCTACGCTCAGGTCGCCAAAACAACTAGATGACAAAGATAATTACTCTTCGTAGAATGATGAATTGTACGAATGCGTACAAAAGTCTATAACACCTTTCTTGATAAGATATGGTGATCAGCAATCATGAGTCGAACTGCACCCCGCAAGGCCCGACTCTTCAACTCATGTAGAAAATTTACTTATCTCAAGAACAAGTCGGTCTTAGAACACCCCAGGACATCGACGATACTCATTGATTGCCACACTGCTCCAGAAATTACCTCAAAGAATTTGGGGTCTAAAAAAACAATCTAACATCAAGTCACACTCTTCACATAAGAGAGATACCCCGAAACTCCTCGATTCATGTGCTACTTCTCGAGCAACGCAAAATTGACGGCCGCATGCTCCATCTCAAGATTGTGCGTCAACCACAATATCTTTTGCGTAACGCTTAAGTGGAAGCATAGAATTGCTCGAATCCGATAAAACTTCGGCAACCAGAAGCTACAATCGTGGGACATACTACCTTAAGATCAACATCTCACTCATCCTCTTAGGAATTTTCACATCAGCTAATAACAATAGCTAAAGCGAAACACAATTATTCCCAGATCAACAACTCCAATTACACCGCTTTAACCACCCTTGTGTATCACCATACACAATATCAATCCAAATTTATCATGACACTCCTCTATTAACAATCATCCGACCCGATACCACGATTTCTTAACCAACCGCCATTTCGAATTTACAACTTCAATCTTGCTTACATCAAGGACCAAATATATCAAAGATTGGATTACCTTTAGACGATAGGGATTCGTCAGTAATCTCTTACCACCATCAAAAGACTTAAAAGCTAGAACAAATAGCTTCCAAACACTACTTTGTCCAAGACTTGTATCAACTAACCGAAAACAATGTCGCTTAAAATAAATATGGACACTCATCTACGCTTCTCCAATCAATCACTACAACTTCAGTCTCCACATTCTGAATTGTTCCATAATTTTTTTTTTTTAACCAAAATTGACACCTATATACAAAAGTTGCATTTTCCCTCTTCTCCACTTTATTTCTCCAAGCTCAGTCATCTGACCACAGACATATTGCTTAAAACAAAATAAATTCAACATCTTCATGCAACAGTCTCAAATAACGATTAGAATACTCGAAGACATCATGAATTAATGAATTAAATTCTCCATCTATTGACGTAAAAACAAAACAACCACAACCATTTCGCATCTGCTTCCCCATTCTATATCAACGCCACATACACTTACAATCCTTCCAAAACCCTCAACATAAATAGGAGAGCAAAACTCAAATTACAATTATCAAACCTAAATCAACCAATAACAATTCCAGAACTCAAGCTTCAATGCACAAACCAAACTTTAACAGCCCCACAATATACATCAAATAATCTCCACAACTTATTCGTCCAACCAATAGCATTCCATATTTTGTCTCAAAACCAAGCAACACTTACTTAACTCCCTTATAATCGTTTATTCCAACACAAACCTTATCTAGAAATTTCTCAATCCTTCATTCACATACATGCCCCTTTCTATTATTAATACCCACAAAAAGGCTCAACTCGCCACTTAATCATAGTCCATCAACTCATTACGTACAAGAAAATGATCACAAATACATGCCACTTCTCTTCTCATAATTGACCTCAAAATCTCGCAACCACAATAAAGCATAAAGGAAAAGTGCAAATCACTTACCTTTCCATTACTCGAAAAAAATAACCAAAATACCCTTTTGAGGTCGGCGTACGGAGGCATAGTCTTGAAGATGTAAACATTTATGACACAATACTGTCCATAAATAAGATAAGAACAACTACCTCACATACTTAATAAACACCTAGCATCTTATGCATATAATGCTAATGGATCCGCCGCGGTCGGACCATCACTCTATAGACACTAAGTATCACCAAATATATGAGGTAGTGATAGGAATCGGATAACCTAATGCTCTGATACCAACTGACAGGACCCACCCCGAATTTCACCCTGAAACCCAAGGTAAATCCTGCGGGGTCCACCTTCAAGGAAAATTTACCGAAAATTCGGCATAACCTTCCTTGAAAATGGACAACCCTTACCTGAAAATCCAACTTAACACTTCTATAACCAAACCAAACAGCCTCAACACCTGGAGCCTTCCTGCTCCCCAAGATCAACACATCTCCCAATAACAATTACTCAACTCTAATAATCCCACAACCAAGATTAAGGACTATTAATAATTTGCTATTGGACATTCAGAGCATATCTAAGGTTGAACGAAAAACAACGAATAAAGAATATGCGGAAGCAACCTCTGACTATGCCTCGACTCCATGTACGCTCGACCTCACCTAGACTGAGCCTGCGATCTGGGCATTTAAAACCAAAGGGCCCAGGGGAAAGTAATTTAAAAACGTTAGAGTGAGTGGACGAAAATAAACATAAGATAAGAAACCGAAATTTAAATACTTTCCCACTTTCCAATATGCCATAAATTCGTTGCATGCAATTGTTAACAAAAATCTTTCATAAAGAAAATCCCAAGAAGATGGACTAGCCCCGCTAGTCGAATTAATGACAAAGATAAATAATAACCTTCATAGAAGAAGGTACCAAAACAAAGGGCTAGCCCCGCTAGTCAAATCGATAACTCAAGTAAAATATCCTATATGGCCATATAAGTGAGTCTCCCAGACTCTATTGCCTCCCAGGCATAGTACTCCCATACTCCCTGTACCTTCACGTCGAGTTGACGGATAGGGTACAGGGCTTGCGTGATGCCGTCGACAACATCACATCACCCGAAGGCGGAAAGGGCTTGCGTGACCCCACTTGAAACATGGGTGTCACATCACCTCGAAAGGCGGAACGACATACTAGTATTGACATCAAATATTCCAAGAATATGGCATAAGGAAAAATATAAATCATATGAGTTTCCCCGAAACTCATAAATAAATACAAGTACGATTCTCAACCGTACTTAAAGAATTCAAAGAGCAAAGAAAATAATTAAATTCAATGACGTGTCCCACACGTTAAAATGCTCAATGAAATAAATAACTTCAATGATTATCATCTTTCCAAAAACCAAATAATATGCAAATCAGTATGAAACCTCAAATCCGGAAATCATAAAGAAAATCCAAACTCAAATCTCAAATTATCAGTCCGAGCTCAAATCCATAAATTATGACCAACATTTAATCCATGCATCAATCTCAATTAATTTCCAAGATCATTTCATATGCTGAAGTTATAATATATGCTCGGAAAATAAAATACTAATTTATAAAATCTTGCATGCATATTAAATAAAAACCAAAATGTCCACTCACAGATTTAGGCCTAAGCCTGACGAATTCCGAATCACAACTCAAGCGAGGTTCCTTTCGTATCCTGGCACAATAAATATGCTTAGGACCAAACTTAAATTCTGGAAAATTAAACATTTGAAAATAAACACCCAAATCTCTTCTGCTTAACCCACTACTCTAATTAGGGTTAAGCTCGCCGGATTTTCACCAAACTCCACCATAACCTTAATTCCTCAAAAACACTTTTCCCCAAATAAAAATCCAATGGCCGGATTATTAATTAATAATCCGCCAAAAATATTTAACTTCAACAATTCTTAAACTTATCCAAAACTCCTCCAAAAATTCTAAAACTTATTCCATTAAACTCCTCATCAAAATCTCTACAAAAAATATTTTTCCGGCGGCGGCTCCGCCGGCAGCGGCGGCCGGCAGCCGTTTTCCGGCGACCTCCAATGCTTCTCAAATTTTGACAGAATAATCCTCTCATCAAACCCAACAACTTTCATAACTAACACTTAGTCCAAATCCGAGGCTAACTAGGGCAATCGACTAAAACATCCATAAATCCCTAAAACTTTCAATTATACAAATCACCCTAACGAAATCGAATTAGACCGATTCCTTTGGAGGAATTACTCACCTTGATGAGGGCTACAAAATGAGCCAAGAATCACGGCCTATGGTGGCCGGATGACGGAGCTCCGGCGAAGTGTCGATCGGCGGCTTCCGGCGGCTTTTCTCCTCTTCCGACGGGTTAGAGGCTCGGGGGCTAGGCCGGGGAGGGAGAGGAGGAGATGGGGGTCCGAACTGGGGTGGAGAGGCGGCCGGTGGCTGGCCGGACGGCGGCAGCTGGCGGCTGGGGTTTCAACCGAGAGAGAGAGAGCTCGGGGAGCTCGGGGAAAAGAAGAAGAAAAAGAAAGAGAAAGGATTTGGGCTGGGGCTGCTCCCCACCCGGTCCAATAAATATACCCAACAACAATACCCCACTTCAAAATTACCCATTTTTACTACCTCCAAACTTTACCAAATAAATTCATAACTTTACCATGCTAACTCCGAATTTAACGCATAGCATGTCTATGAACTCGTAACGACGTTCTCTACAACTTTCATGAAGAAAGTTTTCCCAAATTCCAAACGTAATAAAAAGTCAACTCTAGGATCCTTAATTGATAAACGGTTACTTAACACGGTAAAAATCCGAAGTAATACCAACGGTAATTAACCGTAAAATAACTTAAGAACCGGGATGTGTCACAACCAAAGGTTGCACAGATGTGTTTCTTTAGTTCAGTCACTTTCCATTCATTCAAGTCTTGGTTGTTATACTGTTTTCAAGCATTATCAAAGGCAGGGTTCCATAATCTGCTGTTTCTCATATGTGGAGTATGGCCTGAAAGGAATGGTCTGAAAGCTATGCGAATTTGGGAGCATACAGAAGTGTTACTACAAGTGATGTCAGTTTTCTCTCCAAATGTCTGGCTTTATGAATAGTTTCATCAAGTGAAACCTAAAACCACATACTCGTCAACGCTCATTATGTTGAAAATCTCCAACAGAAGGCTACTAGCATAGCATATATGTCAGTTTATTGTTGTTTTCCATCGAATAATGGTACTGGAGGGTCTGGTGTCATCAGAAGAAACAATAAAGATGATTGTCTTTGGTGCTTCAAATTGTCTAATGTCCAGCTTGAATCGAAACTAGGGAATCTCTTTGATTAGTGCAGGAGAAAGGGTTGTCTCCACTAAGCTATGATTCTCTTCAACTTGAACAAGTAGAGTTGGCTCCTAATTCAACTACAGCTTCTTTGCTAAAAGAACTTGCTATGCATCCAGGTGCATCTATCAGTTATGCTCTTGTTAAATGATAAATAGATTTCATGGGGATCTATTCCTCCATCTTTATCAGCACAAGATTATGCTCTTCAAGTTTAAGTTCATAAGCTTAAGGTTCTGACTTTTCCCTCCAAACTATCTACCAGATTGTGATGTCTGTTAAAGTATACCAGTATACCACTTTTGTTTGAAGACTAATTGTTATAATGTCATGTAGTGCAGAGGAAATTGCATGGAAATTAGGGGCTGCTGGACCAGATATTATTTTGGAAGAGGCGGCTGGGTTTGGTAAATAATAATCTCTATAAAACAAAAATAGAAATAATATTATTTGCCATGACTCCTGCTGGAGCTGGCATGAGCTTCAACCGAATTTGCATACAACAAGGAAGAGACGTATTGGAATTTGTAATTAACCAACTTTTATATCAAAAATATTTTGAATTAAATAATAAAAATATCAGAGAGAGAGAGTCTGAGGCTAAATATAACACAACAGGTTGATTCCTTACACAACCCAACCACAGCCAAGTTGGAAGATTGTTGGATCTGAGTGTTTGGCAATTTGGCGACTTGGGTTGTCTTCTTCGTTACAGAGTGATTGTTGATTAGCTGGTTATTCCCATTCCTTATTCTTCACCACCACCATTGTTGATTGCTTCTTGTTTGAGAGAGAGAGAGAGAGAGAGAGAGAGAGAAAGTGGTCATATGCGGCGAGTCTCATGATAAATGTCATGAAGAAACTGCCTTGCTATTCTTCTGCCAATCTCAGCCGCTTCATTGCTGGCCTTCTCATCTTCCTTCTCTATAATTCTTACCAATTAGTCGCCAAGATTCCTATACACCCTTTTTCTTAAATCAATCCCATCCAATCCAATCCGATCACACCCAACTCCCCGTTTTACTGTTCCATTATTCCAATCCTCTTGTTACCTATACCAAATTACCAATGGACCCCAAAGATCCGTTCTTTACTGATTTGATTGTGGGTATGTGATCTTTGTCTCCGTCAGTTCTTTCACTGTTTGATTTTGGCTTATTGGGTTGTTGTTTTTTGTTTTTATTCATGTCACTATTTATATGTGCCTATTATATTTTGTGATGAGCAGGCTCAGTCTCTTCTCACATTGAGAGGCAGCACAATGCATCATCATGGCCTTCTGTTATTGTTGTTGGCGGTGGCATATCAGGTGTTGCAGCTGCTCGTGTTCTCCATGACGCTTCGTTTAAGGTGAGATCACTCACTTGTGTGGATATGGCTTCTGGATTTGTTTTTTGTTACAATGGAAAATTTGTTTTCGGCTGATTTTTTAGTTCTTATGTTCATTGGTTTTCAGGTGACATTGCTCGAATCACGTGATAGACTTGGTGGCCGGATTCATACCGATTACTCATTTGGTTGTCCAGTAGATATGGGAGCATCATGGTAAACTCATCTCTTGTTTACTTTTATTATACTTCAGTTTGATGGTTGTATATCTCATAAGCAAATCCTCATGAGCAGTGGTGTGGTTCCTAATTTCATGTCGATCACAAAAACTCTAAACTTTGAAACATGATCACTAGTGAATTAGTTCCTTTTGGATCTTTTGTCTCCGTAACTTGTTAACCGATATATTTTAAATAGGATAAATATACTTGAAGGATGCTTCCGAAGTGAATTGAGAGAGAGAGAGAGAGAGAGAGGGTAGTTAAATAGACAGATGCAATGTAATAAGATTAATTGATGTTCTCTCTCTCTCAAACCATATGTCTGCTTTTGTTGTTTCTGACAGATATTTTCTTTTTGTTGAAAGACCTCACATGTAGCTTGTGCTTTGCATTTGAAAAGTGGAAAGCAATCACCTTATGTTAATTTCTTAATAACTAATTTTGTTTTCAATATATTCCAGGCTACATGGTGTTTGCAATGAGAATCCCTTGGCTCCACTTATACGCCGTCTAGGACTTACTTTATATCGTACTAGCGGCGACAACTCTGTGTTGTATGATCATGATTTGGAAAGGTACAATTTCATTTTTTTGGAACGCATATGAGGTTTATGTGTTTAATAGTGTTCATCACATAATATTATTTGGACAAAAAAAAATTGGGGTGTTAATCTAAAATGTAGCAGAACAAAGTGGTATGCATGGTTTTTTTTTCACACTTCAAACTAGAATCTTCCAGCACATCAAGCATTGATAATTCAAGTATAAATTCAAATTGAACTGTTTTGCTGAATGTCTGAATGTCGTTTTAGCTTTGCGCTTTTCAATATAGACGGCAAACAAGTTCCTCAGCAGATGGTCGTTGAAGTTGGTGACGTATTCAAGAGAATTCTCACTGAGGTACCTACCTTTGATGAACATTCCTGGTGAATATTTTTCGTTTTTATGAGTTACGAGCCTGGCTCTTTCAAACTAACCTTTGTTTTGTTTTCTGTAGACAGAGAAAGTGAGGAATGAAAATACTGATGACATGTCTGTTCACCAAGCAATATTGATTGTGTTGGATAGGCATCCAGAGCTAAGGTATTATAAACAGAAGAAACTAATAGACATTTTACTGCATGATGCTTCAGTTGTTGAATCTTAATTCTGTTGCTGACTACCTTCCAACTGCTGCAGACAAAAAGGACTTGCTGAATCAGTGTTGCAATGGTACATGTGTCGAATGGAAGCATGGTTTGCTGCAGATGCAGATATGATATCACTGAAAAACTGGGATCAGGTAGAGTACTATCTAAATTTTTGTTGGACACTCTACTGGATTGACCATACAGTTATTATGTCCAAAGATCAAAGAAATGCCTCTTTCTATTATTTTTTAGGATGTAAAAGACTAGTATTTTACCCCATGACTGTGTAGAGTAAGGAGACTGCTTGCAATACATTGACAAAAGGATATACAGAAAACAACTTATGATAGTGTGCTGTCTACTTGTCTGACATGAAGGTTGAATTGGTTGGAATCTTTACAGTTCCTTTGAAACTGATTCTCCCTCTTTTGTTCTCCCAAATTTGCTCCTACATTGTGGTGCCAAATATGAAATCATATCATTGTCAGGCATATGAGAATAAACTGTTTTTGTTCTAATGGCCTTAGAGTTTGTACTGATGAGCAAGACTTTATTGACACCTCTCTGAGTTTCCATTTTCTTTCTGCCAACATCAATATATTATATAAATACCCCCTCTTTTCTAACACTGCTGTTGATGAATCATCGACCATAATGTATGTATTTCTTTGCAGTTCATATTCTTATTATTAATCTCTTGATATAACTTTGATGGATTTTTTTGTATCACAAACACAACTTGATGTGGCAGTAACTTGGCACTTAAACATTTGTGTATACAATGTCGTGTCTTTCCAAAATCACATGAACTGACTTCTCAAAATCACATGAAAAGCCACCTAACGTTAGTTTAGAGGTGCTACAAGAACATGATGTGTATTTCTGTTTATTGGGAATTTCTTGTTGGATGCATAACTGTCAGCTAGAACCTTCGAGTTATCTATTGGTGAGGACTTACACAGCTGTCGGTTCCTCTTGTCGTACAGGAGCATGTTCTCACTGGTGGTCATGGACTTATGGTGGAAGGTTATGATCCCATAATAAAGACTCTTGCAAAAGATATCGATGTGCGATTGAGTCACAGGTACTTACCCGTCCCATAACTTAACATGCATTTACACATCTTGTTTGAGCGAATGGAAGAAGAAAGAAGCTATAGTAGTATACATTAGAATCATAAGAGATTACATGTAAAGAATGATTACTTGACTGAAGAACCACCTCTTCATCCCCTGCTCCCTCAAAAATACAGCACTTATACCTAGCAGCAGACCAGACCTCGATACTACCACCTGTGTTTTACTGAATCATCAAAACTATGTGCCAGTGTGGCATTTAACCTCTTCCTCATTTCTGAGAAATTTACTTATTCATAGATTTGGATGATGATCTAGCACCTAATGCTCAATTAATGTATAAAAGAATTGAAATTCTAATGAGTGATATTGGCGCCCCATTTTGCAAACTACTCTCCATGAGTGTTTTCTTCACCATAGACACGTGCATAACAAAAGAAAGGGGTGTGTGGTTTGCAAAAGAAAAAAAGAGGATTCCCATAGACGGCGCCAACTGTTATGGTGAAAATTATGGTGAAGGATTGAAGTAAGGAAAAGAATAATCATTCTGATTTGGGCTGACCCTTTTATTCTGATTGAGTTCTCTGCTTGCAAGTTTGTATTAAGTATCCTATTGTGAACATATCTTTTTTTTAGATTCAGACATGCAAACAGATCAACAAATATGAACTCTGGGAAGAATCAAGTTTAACTCTTTTGTGGATGTTTTCTGTTTGGGCTGAACTCTACTGTATATTATGAGCAGGGTCACAAAGATATCAAATTGTTGTAATAAGGTGATGCTCACAATTGAAGATGGCAGAATCTTCATTGCAGATGCGGTCATCATAACTGTACCTCTAGGGGTTCTTAAAGCCAAGTTGATTGAGTTTGAACCAACCTTACCTGAGTGGAAAATGTCTGCAATTTCTGATCTTGGGGTGGGCAATGAAAATAAAATTGCCTTACGATTTAATAAAGTTTTCTGGCCGAATGTTGAGCTCTTAGGGGTTGTTGCACCTTCTTCTTATGGATGCGCTTATTTTCTTAATCTTCACAAGACAACGGGGCAACCTGTGCTAGTCTATATGTGTGCTGGAAGGTTTGCCTATGACCTTGAACAAGAAGATGATGTTAAAGCTGTTGAATTTGTGACAGAGCAGCTCAAGAAGATGTTACCCGAAGCAACTGATCCAGTAAGTAAATTTATTTTCAGATATTTTCTCACTTTCGGTGAATCAATGTATCATGCCAACCTTGTAATTATATCAGATATTTTCTCACTTTCGGTGAATCAATGTATCATGCCAACCTTGTAATTATAGTGTCAAATGTAAATGGACATTCTTTGTCCATAATGGTGATCTGTTGTTGATTGATGTTGAACCCAAAGACTTACAGTTGATCGGTCGTGTTACAGGTTCAATATCTTGTATCACATTGGGGAACAGACCTGAATTCTCTTGGATGTTACTCTTTGGATTTGGTTGGAAAGCCGGCAGATATATATGAGAGGCTCCAAGCACCCTTGGGTAATCTTTTCTTTGGAGGGGAAGCTGTTAGCATGGACCATCAAGGATCTGTACATGGGGCTTATGCAGCTGGAGTAATGGCAGCTGAGAACTGTCAGAATCATCTATTGGAGAAACTTGGTAGATTGGAAAAGTTGCAGCGTGTTTATGCAGGTGATGAAGCGCTTGAAGCAATAGTTCCGCTACAAATCTCAAGGATTTGAGTCCTTTTTGAAACCCCAAGAACACCCAAATAGGCTTTTATCATTCAATTTTCAAATGTTGCTCTCCCTTGTTTTTACTCTTCTAGATTTATCAGTGTTAACCCTCATTCACATTTTCACAATGTTTAGAGATGTTGCAGATTTGAATTTTTTATCACTGTTGTTGAACATGGAAGAAACCAGTGTGTTCTCAGTGTGGCTAACAATGCTGCATCTTTATAAGATTCAAAGTTGCAGTGTCCTCAGGCTTCTATTTCTGGGCAATTTCTCTTTATTTCTTTTGGCATAGTTCTGTGTCAGCTTCTCTAAGGCCTTAATTTATTTTCTGTAAGATTGTTTATCTCAAGTTATCACCTTATTTAGTCATTTTGATCAAAAAAAAAATATATCACTTATTTAGTCATTTGTTCTAAGCCATTTATTATTCCTAATAAAGCTTTTCTACACACTTTTTATGACGCCAAGGAGGTCAGATTTTTCTTGAAACATCAGAACAACTTCAAGGTAGAATGCGTTTAGCATCGACTACATCTATTATGAAAGACGGTGCATAAGAAAGACTGATCATGAGCTGATGCATACGCAGCCGATAGATGTGCTGCTTTATTAGCTTACTTTCGAGCATAAACAAGTGTCAAGCATGTCAGCTGTATCATCACATAGTCTCCCACAAGAGTAGATAATTTCTGACCTTTACCCTGAGAAAGTTGCTGCTTCAGCACCAAAGTGCCAAACAATCTGTCACAGAGATGACTGGTTGCAGGCCTTCAGAGACAGCATGTTGCAAGGCCTCCCTAAGAGCAATATCAATCTAGCTTGTAGCTGAGGTGGAGCACCCCAGTTCAAATGGTCGTTTCATAGATGTAGCTACTCAAGCTTGTTGCTGACATAAGAGCAATATCACTAGCACTCGGACATTTCTTTCCTTCCAAATACCCCACAGGAAAAAGACGAGTTGAGCAAAAGCAGTATTGGATAACTTCTCTGATGAGCACAAAGTAAGAACCTAAGGGCATCAAGTTGATTAGAATCGGAACCAAATTGGAACCTAAGGGCATCGAGTCTAGACATATGTGCACGTTTGCAGTTGAAACTATCATTCATATATTCCGGCCAATATGAATGAATGAATGAATGATAGTTTCCACTGCACAAGTGCACATATGTCTAAGACTAGATGCCAATCGATCCAGAGTTGGGAGGATGTTAAGACCAACCTTCCAAGCAAGCATATTCAGTTTAGCCGAGTCTACACACTTCACATATATCACCAAAATACATTATCACAATCAAGTTCACCAAGTTTTGTCTCAGATAACCTAGCTTTTTCATTATATTTTGTCCCAAATCAAATCACCCTATCAAGCCTTGTATAGCTAGGCTCGGTGCACCTGTCATGGATGTATCAACAATGTATCCACATATGTATCATTTTCACTCTATTTTCCCTTTCTTCAATTCAATCTCATTTCTTCTTCTTTTTCCTAGCTAGGTATTGCAGTAGTGCCATATTTCAATTCAATGATTTTCTTTTCTGAATTTCTGGTGAGCAATATATCCAAGGGGTTGCTAACCCTTTTCACAGAATAAGGCTAGGGTAACTTTGGTGAAAATGCGTTCAGGTACAATAATATGGTATTATTGCCCCGTGTATGAAACGTCATTTTATTTGAGAATGATATCTCCATTGGATCATTATGATTAATCCATCCATACTCTCTTATGACTCATTTACACTATCATGCATCATTATTCATGTAGTGGACGCTACCACTTCTGTCCTTCCTTATTTCCCCGCAATCTGTACGAATTGAAATCCACCATATTCTATCCTTTGCAGCCTTTATCAAATTAATCTGTCCTCCACGTTCTGAAGCAAAAAGAAGAAAATAATGTCAATCTGAGTTGTGCATAATGACAAAAAAGGGGTCCATTTCCACGAGAGAAATGCGAAAGATATTTTATTAGATTAATTTCAATTTATCTATCTGAGGTTTGAAATTAATATCATCGAAATGTCATTGGTTACGTGTTAACTCTTATTGCTCCTAGTAATCGATGATATCAGACATTTGATGTGAGATCTCACATCTCTTAGAGAAGGGTAGGTGATGTGTCTTATATGTGCAGATTAATTAACACACCTCCTCGTAATGAAAGGTGTTTTGGATTAGGAATCCAAGAACATAACCATGAGGACAAAGGCCCTTAAGGGGAGTGGAATTAATGTAAGATCCCACATCGCCCGAGGGATAAGAGGTGACGTGCTTTAGATGTGCAAACGTACGTACCTCTCCATCTTGAGACGTGTTGTAGGTTGAGAAACCTAAGAACAAAACTGTGATATCACTGTACATGCGGACATGTCCGTTCTAGAATGGTACCAGAGCTGGTACCTTGCTGGAAAATGTGTCGGCGAGGGCGTCGAGTCCCTAAGGATAGTGGATTGTGAGATCCACATCAGCCGGAGGATGAGAGCTGATGTTCCTTTATACGTCCAAACACACACACACCTAAGAATGAGCCTAGGATAAGGCCTCCCCGGCCATTATGAAACATGCTTTGGATTGGGATCCAAAGAATAAAATCGTCCATAAATAAAACTATGGGAATGAGCCGCTCTGCAGCTGGAATTTAATGTGCGTACGTGCCGACGAGGACGTCAGGCCCATAAAAAGAGTGAAATGTAAGGAACCCACATCCCCCCGAAGGTTAGCATCAATCATCACCTCGTTTTACTTATTACGGTTTGGCGTCTGAGAAATATGTATTTATTTCCTAATCGTTGCATTGTTGGACTACATATAAGTACGTGGTCCAATTAATTATTAGTTATGAGTAAAAAATCATACCTTAATTTTCAACCACAAACCAAACTATTTTTGTGTGATTGAGGTCGATCGAAGCCGAAAAATATCTCCCAATAATGTTACAAAAATGCCACTCAATGAACATTCCTCGTACGGCCATGATTGGGTCTTGAAGCATATATATGCTACTAATAATCGATATAGAAAACTGGTAGAGCCAAGCTACCATTTATCGATCGTAATATAAATTGAAGCCTGTTGGTGAAAGCAAATCAAATCATCGTTAATTTAGGATGATGAATTTTGCAAATATGTGCTTCTGGAAGGATGCCTTGGAATACAAACAACTTCGATCGATCTGCTAGTATTTCTCAGTGTGGTTAATTATGTAACGTACGTATGCACTATATCTATGAAGCAAAGGGAATCGTCCAAAGCCAACAGAAACAATGCTATATACCTTTCGTTCTTCAGCCTTTTTTGGCTCATTAGGGTCGATTGCAAAAGGCTGCCTTATATATATATATGATATGAAATGACCTCGTCGTTTTTTTATTATACAGCTACAAGGATAGGGATTACTTTATAACAAACTAGTATATATATAAATTTGGGAAACAAGCAGCATATGATATATTACATTAGATATAGCACGAGAAGCGCAAGTAGGATTATAAAAAAAAAAATTACCTAGTATATTAATCAGGCATGCATTTCTGCAAGTAAACTAGAAACTGAAGGCACTCGATCTGTACACCTTTTTTTTTATTTATTTTTTATTT
Organism: Fragaria x ananassa; assembly: GCA_034370585.1. Classification (NCBI taxonomy): domain Eukaryota; kingdom Viridiplantae; phylum Streptophyta; class Magnoliopsida; order Rosales; family Rosaceae; genus Fragaria; species Fragaria x ananassa. The sequence goes on from CP139772.1 coordinate 24,787,040, forward strand.
CTATAATAATAATACCGGATTAGCTTGAATAATCATTAGAATTAATTATAAAACTTCACAGACGGGACAAAGCAAGAATCTGCTCCTCGTTGTAATGAGGATCAATGACTTGTTGCTGAGTATCCGATGATACGAAGACGTTGAATGCCTTGGCCTTAGCCTTCAGCTCGAACTTTTGAATCTTCCCGGTCGCAGTCTTGGGCAGCTCAGCCACAAACTCCACCTTTTTCGGAACCATGAAGTGTGGCAGATTCTTCCGACAGTAGGCGATGATGTCACCCTCCGTCACGGTGGTGCTGTCGCTTCTGAGGGCCACGAAAGCACAAGGACTCTCACCCCAGCGAGGGTGGGGCATTGCCACCACCGCCGCTTCCGACACTTGTGGGTGCCTGTACAGCACGCTCTCCAGTTCTACACTGCTGATGTTCTCCCCACCGGAGATGATCACGTCTTTCGATCTGTCCTTTATTTCAAGGTAACCATCCGGGTGTATGACGCCGACGTCTCCGGTCAAGAACCAGCCGTTCTTGAAGGCCTTGTTGGTGGCCTCCTTGTCCTTGAAGTAACCCTTCATGATGCTACTTCCACGTAACACAATCTCTCCCATGGTCTTGCCGTCGTGGGGAACACTCGCCATTGTGTCCAGTTCCTTCACGTCAACCTCAGCAAGAGTCAGTATGCTTATTCCTTGTCTCGCTTTGAGCTTGGATTGCTCCTCTTTGGGTAGCTTGTTCCACTTGGCCTGCCACTCGCAAACAAGAGCCGGTCCGGTTGCTTCGGTCAGGCCGTACGCGTGGGTGACTTTGAACCCGAGCGGCTCGATTTTCTCGAGTAGCGGAGCTGGTGGCGGTGCGCCGCCGGTGAGGATCTGAATAGGGTTCGTGATGCGGCAACGCTCGTGGGGCTTGGCTTCTAGGAGTATGTTGAAAATGATGGGAGCGCAACACATGTGCGTTACATGGTGTCTTCTGATGTTGCGGTAGATGTCGAATGCGGTGGTGTTGCGGAGGCAGACGTTGGTTCCACCCCGTGCCGCCACGCCCCAAGTGAAGGTCCAGCCGTTGCAGTGGAACATTGGGAGCGTCCATAGATAAACAGGCTCGCTCCCCATTTCCCAACCCAGAAGTAGGCTCAGTGTGCTCAAGTAAGCACCTCTGTGGCTGTACACAACACCTTTTGGTTCAGAAGTTGTGCCAGAAGTGTAGTTCAAGGCAATTGGATCCCACTCGTCGGCGACGTCGATCGGGAAAAACCTTGGATTGCCCTTGCGGATGAGCTGCTCGTACTCGAGTTCTCCCAACCGAACTCCGGTAGGAGAATCGATGTCGTCGATCACGATGACCAGCGGCATCAAGGGTGGCTGAGAGCCCGTCATGAGGATCCTGAGAGCCTCCCGCGCTTGAGGGACGTACTCGTAGTCGACAAAGAAGACTTTGGCGCCGGAGTGTTTGAGAATGGAAGCGATGTTTTTGGCATCAAGTCTAGAGTTGATGGTGTTGAGTACGGCACCAGCCATCGGCACGGCGAAATGCATTTCATACAATGCAGGAATATTGGGAGCCAACACCGAAACCTGCAACAATTAAGCAAAGCAAATGTAAGTGACCAGATCTGTCATGCATCAGTTTCGACTTAATCAAAATATGTTATGTTGTTAGATTGTCAATCTGTAAGGTATGTTATTAGACTTACCACATCGTGTCTGTCAATGTTAAGGGAAAGAAGGGAAGAAGCGAGACGGCAGCAACGATCATGAGTTTGGCGCCATATGAAGCGAGTTCCTTCATAGATGAGGGAAGTACGGTTGGAGTAGAACATAGCAGCTCTCTTCAAGAAAGTTGTAGGGGTGAGAGCTGCGTAATTGGCATCGCATTTGGGAAGCATATTCATCGATGCACTCATTTTAATTAAGCAACTATTAATTACTCAATTAGGCTAGTTCCTCTGTTCCTAAAGCTAGAAGAAATCAAGCTGGAGAGAGGGTTTCAGCTAGCTAGATAGGGAGAGAGATAACCAAAGAGGGAGACGGTGGATGGTACTTTATATATCTTTTGTTGTCGTATGAAAGAGATGAGACTCCATTGAGGGGGGGGGGGGGGGGGGGGGGGCGGCGGGGTGGGGGGCCATTTTATAGGGGGAAGTGTTTGGTTATGAGAAATGGGTCCTCGTTGTTCTAGTGGGTGGAGAGTGGAAAGTGATGATGGGTGATGCGTGAAGCTTTTGTGTGGAAATTAATATGAAATTGCTACGATATTACATACTGACTTATCTTTTTAGTTGGAATAGAGCAAGACTTGGAAATGAATAAACTGTTGACCGGACCTTTTCTATTTTCTATCTTTCTTCAAATTCCAGGTAGTGTAAAACTAAAACAAATAAGTTTTCCTTGACCAAGAAAACAAAAATAATGGTCTTTCACACCAGGATGAGTGCTAGACCTGCGCGTCACTGTTCTGCGATTTTTGTGCTGGATCAGAAAAACTATAATGACGACGATACCTTAAACAGAGTTACAGGTCAAATTCTAAATTTTGGCCTTATTTTAATCTCCGACAACAAATCTACAAAAGGTTAAACGGTCATAAAAAGTTAAAGGGTCATCAAAAGGGCTAAACATACCCCTTTTGCTAGCTCAAGCCAAAGTAAAGTGTGGTCCCAAATCAGATTAAAAACTATAGTTTGCATGTGAGTTGATTGATGATGACTTAAATTATAACAATTATCAATTTTCTATTAGATGATTTCATTCTCATCTCATTACAACGGATAAATTCTCCCGACTCGAAATCAATGTTAAGTAATTAATTAAATATGCAATAAATGATTGATATTTTATTGTGTTAATATATTCACAAACAATGCAAAATATTTAATTTTGTCTCAAAAGTTTATTCAATAATTAATGTGACAACATATTTGTTGTAAAAGTAACAATATATTTATAATAAAAGTGATAATATATGTTAAAATATAATTTGAAACCATAAAATATTAGAAATAGTTAAAATTTGATATTTCTTACTAAATATGGTTTAGTAGTTTATGAATAAAAAAATAATATTTTTTACGGCTAAATTATAACCCCAATATAACTCTCTAGCAGATGGCCTTAGAAAACAATTGGCACTGTTCTCCGGCACATGCCATGTCTTGTGCATATTTTTATGGTTGATTTCAGTCGTTGTTTAACCACTTATTTGTTGGCTGAATCAGCAACTCGGAAACAAGAAAACTTACAGGACCGAAAATGGTTGTTGGGACCTCGGGTGAAATGATCAAATCATTGACCATATTTGGACCTTTAATTTATCTTCTCTAAGACTATATTTATATATATTTTTTTTTTTGGTTACAATGAGGCCAAAGGTCAAAGCAAAAAGAACTAAAACAAATTAACCAGCACTGCTGGTATTAACAGTCCTACATCTTGTAACTCCAACAATGTCATCCAGCAGAGCATTAATGACAAGATCAGGAGGCTCATTGAAAATGCAGATTCCCTTAGCATTAAGAGTGTTGTTTTTGGCCAATAAATCAGCCACCATGTTCCTCTCCCTGTGAATATGCTTAATCTGGACAAAGTCAAAATGCTGCATCATAGCTCTACAATTCAGCACAATGGTGCCTAGAGGGTGAACATCCATATCAGAATTCTGCAGCAAATTAACCAGAACAGCAGAATCAGATTCTATCTCCAACTTAGGAATTTTCATACTCAAGGCCAGTTGAATGCCATAAAAAAGGCCCCAAGCTTCTGCTTGTAAAACTTCGCCAGCACCAATATTAACCATAAAACCACCACACCAGCAACCACTGCTATCCCTAATGTTCCCTCCAGCACCAATATCACCAGCTCTGGTTCTTGAACCATCAACATTTAATTTGTGAACTCCAAGAACAGGTTTGATCCAAGATAAAGCTTCCACCTGTTCAACTCTTTGCATCTTATGCTTGGCAGATGCCTTGGTCCATTCAACAGCATAGTTAAGAATGACATCAGTAAAGTTATAGGGATACCAGAACCTCTCCTCAAAAATGCACTTACACCTCCACTTCCAAATAAACCAACAGTAGAAAATGAAGAAAATATTCCAATTCATATTATTGAAATGACACTGGTCTTGCATAAGATTAGCAAAAAGCCAGCCATCCCAATTTAGAGTAAAAGTGTTCCACTTATTGATAGGGATGTTAAAAGATCTCCAAACCATCATAGCCATAGGACAATCCCGGAACAGATGCAACATAGTTTCAGGAGCATCTGTACAATGATGACAGCAGGGATTCCCAGAAAGGTGTCTTTTAACTTTCTGCATATTAGTCAGCAGCTTACTGGAGACAAAAGTCCATAAAAAGATTTTAAGCTTGGGGGGAATATTCAGGGACCAATTCTTCAACCAAGGGTAACTCTGAAAGTCATAATCATCACAAAGCAACCTATAGGCAGACTTTACAGAAAAAACTCCAGAAGAAGTACCACCCCACATAATTTTATCCTGCAAGTCACATTGAGAAATGGGAATAGCAGAGATGATGTCCACAACTTCAGGCGGCAAGGAAAGATAGAGCAGAGGCAAATTCCAGCTTCCCTCAATCTAAAACTCACTAACAGTAGCATGCAGGTCAATATTTGCACCAATCAAAGCTAAATCACTGAGAATACCACAAGGAGACCATTTATCACTCCAAAATTTGGCAGTACAACCATTTCCAATTCTCCAACGCATGCCTTTATTCAACAAACTAGCACCAGAAACAATAGCAGTCCAGGTAGGAGAACAGTTAGAAGGCTTCTTGTAGTTATCCTGGAACATAGAGCTAGAATGCAGGTATTTCTGCTGGTAGATCTTATTCCAAAGACCATTATCACCTTGAGCCATCCTCCAACTAGCTTTAGCAAGCATAGCCCTATTCATATCAGCAGATCTCTTTATTCCCAAGCCACCAAAACATTTAGGTCTACACACCATATCCCAATTTGTGAGATGGACCTTTTTCTTTTGATCAGAGTCTCCCCAAAGAAAATTTCTATTAATCCTATCCAACCTTTCACATGTATGTACTAGAAGTTTCGCAGTTTGCATGGCATAGATGGGGATGGATGAAGTAATTGATTGGATTAAAGTAAGTCTACCATGACAGGACCCACCCCGAATTTCACCCTGAAACCCAAGGTAAATCCTGCGGGGTCCACTTTCAAGGAAAATTTACCGAAAATTCGGCATAACCTTTCTTAAAAATGGACGACCCTTACCTGAAAAAAATCCAATTTAACACTTCTATAACCAAACATCCATCTTCAACACCTGGAGCCTTCCTGCTCCCCAAGTTCAACACATCTCTCAATATAATGGATTCCTCACTTAAACTAATCCCACAACCAATCTATAACCAAAATGTAAATACTTTCCCACTTTCCAATATGCCATAAATGCGTTGCATGTAAATGTTAACAAAAATCTTTCATAAAGAAAATCCCAAGAAAACGGACTAGTCCCGCTAGTCAAATTAATGACAAAGATAAATAATAACTTTCATTGAAGAAAGTGTCAAAAATAATGGACTAGCCTCGCTAGTCAAAACAACAATAAAGACCTTTGCAAAAAGGAATATACATCTCTCATATGGGAATCTCCCAAAATAATGGACTAGCCCCGCTAGTCAAAATAACAACTCAAATAAGAAAACCTATATGGCCATATAAGTGAGTCTCCCAGACTCGGTTGCCTCCCAGGCATAGTACTCCCATACTCCCTACACCTTCATGTTATGATAACAGAGAGGAGTAGGGCTTGCGTGATGTCGTCGACTACATCACATCACCCGAAGGCGGAAAGGGCTTGAGTAACCCCACTTAAAACGTGGAAGTTACATCGCCTCGAAAGGCGGAACGACATGCTAGCATGAATAATATCGATCCAACAAGTATGGCATAAATAAAGAAACATAAATCCGTATGAGTTTCCCTGAAACTCATAACTAAATGCATAAGTATGATTCCCAACCATACTCAAAGAATTCAAAGACAAAGAAAATAAATGAATTCAACGATGTGTCTCACATGTTAAAATACTCAATAAAATAAATAATAACTTCAATGATTATCATCTTTCCAAAAACCAAATAATATGCAATTCAGTATAATACCTCAAATCTAGAAATCATAAAGAAAATCCTAAAATCGAAAAATGAGATAGGATCTAATTCTCAAACAAAACAACAACGCAGTAAAAACTGCGTTTGAAACCTAAATTTATTTTGTTAATTTACGACTGCACCCAAAACTTGATCGGGCTGCCTACGTACCCTTTTTAAAGGGATCAAGCCACTCGTAGTTCAGCATTTTAGTCTACTTCTCTACCTTCTCTAACCACATCACATTTACCACCATAAGTCCAAAATCAAACCATACTTATGCAAATCATCAAACATGCATTCTTTCACCTTGAACCCAAGTTTACTAAACATTCTAACTAGATTTACTATGGACACCCATTAGATATACTATGGACACCCATTTAAACTAACACCAATCCCAAATCCATACATAACACTCCAATATCCACTTCAATGCATAAGCACAATCCAACAACTGTCTAACAGTAATATTCCTATACCCGGTTATCAATTTTAACCATTAATATCGCTAGTCTTCGGAAAATCCGAAACCTAACCTACATTACTCCAAAAATTGCTAACTTTCCACCAATGGGTTTCTCTCATTTTTAGCAATTTAATAAGCATGAAAAACTGCTCAAAAAGAGGCAGCACCACCGCCAACTCCGCCGCCGGCGGCGGCCGGCAACGGCCAATCTCCGGCCACCCCCAATTGTCACCAAAATTTGACCGAACCTTCCTCTCAACATTTCGAACAACTTTCATGAACAACACTAAGCTCAATTCTAGCTCTAAATAGTTCATTTGATCAAGAACAATAAAACCCGATTTGGGGCTAAAAACCCTAAAATTTCGAAATCTCAATTTCTCCTCACACACACCATGAATCGAGTTACTAGCTTCTAGAGGAATGTTGTACTAATCAAACCCAACCTAATCATATAAAGAACTCACCGATCGGTGGCCTGAGGAGGGAGAAATCCGGTGAAAACCGAACCCGAACAGTCGAAGTTTCCTGACGTGTTTTCTCCCCCAACGGCGGCGATAGGGACGCCGCCACCACCCTAGATCGATTGGCCTTCTCCTTAGCTTCCTGTTGATACCCGGATCATCGCCCACCTCGGCCTGGCGGCGGCGCACGGCAGCGAAGAAGCTTCGGCAGAGAGAGAGAAAACGTGTGAGGGAAGAGAGAGAGAGGTGAGGTGAATTTTCTGATTTTTCTCCCCCTTTCTCCTTCGCCCGAGATCAGCGAGCCCTTTCCGAGAGAGAGAGAGTTCGGTGAGTTATGTAGACTGAGGAGGCACGGTGGAGAAGGTCCATGAAGACTCGTCCTTTTTCTCCACTTTTCTCGATCCTTCGTTCCTCCTCTCCTTTCCCCATTCTTCCTTTCCTCTTTTAATTTAAATAGGTCGGTTTTACCGATCCCACTAGAATCTTCCTCTCTCTTCTTATACCTTTTACTGAAATAGAAACCTTCCGTTTTTAGACCATAATTTTCTCATACGAACTCCGTTTTAAGCATGCCGCACGTCCACAAACTCCGTTTAACATCCTCTACGACTTTCATGAAGGAAGTTTTCCCGAATTCCAAACGGAAGAAAAAGTCAACTTTTGGAGTCTTAAATAGTAAACAGTTACTTAAAACGGTAAAACGTCAAAGTAACCCAAAAGTAAATAATCACAAATTGACTTAAGAACCGGGATGTGACATACCCGCCATATTAAGGGTTTTACTTTTCCAACTGGCCAAACGAGTTTGAACCTTATCCACCAAGTTTGCATAAGTAGCAGCACTCACTCTTGAGTGAATAAGGGGCATTCCCAAATAAAAACCAAGATCCTCAGTGATAGGAGAGCCACAAATGGAGCTGATCCTATTAGCTAAGTCAGAGCTAACATTAGGAGAACAATAGACCATCGATTTCTCCAAACTAACAGACTGCCCTGAAAGATTGCAAAAGGTATCCATGCAGCACTTCATAATAGTAGCCTGGGAAGTGCTAGCCTCAGAAAAGAGAATTAAGTCATCTGCAAAAAATAAATGAGAAATAAAAGGACCTGATTGGGATGATTGAATAGGCTTCCAATAATTCATCTCAATGGCATGCTGGATGGTGTGAGACAATTTCTCCATACATAAAACAAAAAGGTAAGGAGATAAGGGATCTCCTTGCCTAATCCCTCTACTACCTGTGAAAGACTCAGAAAGCTCTTATTAAGGACTATTTGGTAGCTAGCAGTTGAAACACAACTCATAATAAGTTTCACAAGCTGAATTGGAATTTTCACTTCATAAAGGACTTGTTCAATAAAATTCCAATTGAGTCTATCATAGGCCTTTGATAAATCAACCTTCCAAGCCATGAAGCCTTTAGTTCCTTTTGCATTCTTACACTTGTGCAAAATCTCCTGAGGAATCATGATGTTATCAGAAATTTGCCTATCTGGAACAAAACTAACTTGATTGGGACTTATCCATTTCTTGAGCATAGGTCTGATCTCTAAGACTATATTTTCATCACGTAGTAAAATATATAATATATTTTCATCACAAATAATATATTTATACAATTTCCACATATGAATCCTACAAAAAAAATATGTTGGTCGAGACGGGGTCGGGCCAGATTTTGTGCAATCCAACCTGATCCTTTGCAATTTATATCCTTAAATGGACGACCCAAATCTTGCGGTTTAAAACTCCAACGGTCGAGATCAAGTCACAAATATTTCTATTTTTAATTAATACCAACTTTTAAAAATAATTAAAAATAGCTTCGATGTCCAAATGATCATTCGAAAAATCTTACGAACTCGTAATGACCTTTAGATTAATCCTATAGGCTCGAAAGACAAAACTTGACAAGCCAAAAGTTTGAAATAATTTTTAAAAGCCACAAAGTATTTAAAGAATAAGAGAAATAAAAATAAAAATAGCTCGAAAATATTTTCCTTTTAAAAACAGAAATTTAAATTTCCGAGATGTTACAAAACTCTAAAATTCTTCTCTCCTTCGATTCTCTGTAACTGGAGCTCCTCATCGAAAACGAAGACCATAGAGAGGTTGTGGACGACGAGACGAAGCTATAGACACTAACGTTGCACAAGGAGATGGCCGGATGACGGAGAAGCGATCACAGCTTCGCCACTACAAAACGATGACGTCGGTCTGGGGCTGGGTCGAGCTGATCCAGTTTGACATATATATATATATATATATATATATATTCCCAAATCGATGGCACAGATTAGACGGTGTGTAAGATCTGATGGTCCACATCAAACCGCCTTTAAATTCTATTTTTAATTAAATTTTTAAATTTTCCAATTCAATAATAATGGATTGCATCTAATTATTTTCCTTATTGATTTTTCATTTTCTAATTTTACTAGCACATACATATTAAAATATTTATATAAATATGTATAAAAAGTACTAAAACTATGAGTAATATCGATAATGTGATAGAAAAATTTATGTTATCATACATGTTGCTAGGAGTGGGCGCGGTGTGGTGCGGTTTAAGGCCGAAACCGCAGTGCAGACTGCATTTTCAGTATTCTAAATTTGCAAACTGCAACTGCTTTTAAATAATGCAAACTGCATTTTCGGTGCAACTCGGTGCGGTTTGAAACAAACCGCATTACATAGTTAAATCTCCTCATTCAAAATAAAATAAAAACAATCATTCAACTTACATATAGTTAAATACTTAAACCTCATTTAACTTGCAACATTCAACGTTCAACTTAAAATAAAAACTAAAAATTCAACTAATTCAACATTCTAATAGTATCAAATATGTGCTTAGATAATTAGATTACAGATCAAATCATCCAAATGATATCACTTCTAGAAAATGGCAGTTCTATCACTAAAATCATGGATTTTTAAAAGTACCAGCCTTCAAAGTCCCATTAGCCTTCAATTTTCTTCATCACTCACATCCCCTCCACCTATCACCATTGTCCCAAGTAGTGCAAAACAAACAAAAGAAAGTAAGAAACATGTAAGCCAACATACCCTTAAAATTATATGCAACACTTGCAAATTAATGCAGCAAATCATGAAGAAAAAATACACAAGTAACTTACCAATTTCTAGCTTTCTCAACTCCTCGTACATCTCCATCTCATCTTTGGTAGGCTCCTTATATGTTTGAAATCCTTTAGCCCTTAGCCAATCACTTAAGCATACTAATCCTTCAACCATATTTGGTGTGAGTGAGGCTCTGAAAGGGTCTACCACCCTCTTTTCAAGACTAAATGCTGATTCGGAAGCCACAGTGGAAACATGAACAACAAACACATCCTTTGCTATTTTGGATAGAATGAGATACCTTGCAGCATTCTCCTTCCACCAACCTAAAATTTCAAATTTTGAGTTGGATAGGTCTTCTGCAGCTTCTAATAAGTACTTGTCTAACTCATTCTTGATGACAACAACATCTTTTTCCTACCGCAACAACTTGAACATGTGCAGGTTCGCTGCATGACTATCCTCATCAACTTCTTGTTGTCTAGACGTACTCAACCATTGGCATGGTCACATTCCTTGAAGCTGTTGTAGCCACTGGATCATTGTCTGCAATAAAAAGAAAAAAATTGTTCAGTTAGTGTCCCCAACATAAAAGAAATAGAAAAAAGAAAAAAAAAGGAAGACTAAATTTAAAAAAAAATTGCAAAGGATTACTTGTATAGAAATTAAACAGTGAGGTTAAAGTTTGTACCACTTCATCAATCCTCCTTTGTGCAACTTCCTTCACATTTGATTTGTATTTGGCTGCCAACAGCTTTGGGAAGAAGAAATCAAGATACAACACCTTGTACCTTGGATCTAAAACCACAGCAATAATAAGAATTTTGTTTAAGTCTTCAAGCTGCAGCCAATACTTGTCAAATTTTGCTCTCATCGACTTGCCAATGTTAATAAGAACTGGATCATTACTCGCTACACACTTATTAAGTTCACCAACAATGGTACACATCCAAAGTAATGGCTCATTAGCAGTAACATACTTAGTGGCACTAAACTTCAAGGTTGCTTCATGAAAAATCTTGATATACTTGACAAGCCTAGCTGCCTTTTCCCAATCTTCAGCTACAGGCGGCCCTACCTTCTCTTGGAAGTAAGCCTCAAATTGCTCATCCTCATCCTCTAGCCTCTTAAAAGCTGCTTTGTACTTATATGCAAGATCCAACATAAAGTATGTTGAATTCCATCGAGTGCAAACATCTAAAGGGATAATTCCCCCCTTATGCTCAATCTTTTCTTAAGCTGCACGTTTCCTAAACTTCTCTAGCCTTGCCGGTGATGACCTAATATACTTGATACAATTCCTAATTCCATCAATAGAAGTGCCTAGCTCATCCATTCCATCCATAGAAGTGCCTAGCTCATCCATTTCATCCCTTACAATGAGGTTCAAAATATGGCAGCAACATCGCAAATGCATAAAACTACCCCCTAACAACAACTGATTCCAATTTCCTATATATAATCTAGAGCCACCTGGTTTGGACTTGCATTATCCACAACAATTGTAAAAACCCTATCAATTCCCCACTTGATCAAACATGATTCAACAAACATTCCTATTGTCTTACCCTTATGATTTGGAATCACACAAAAGTTCAAAACTTTTGTGCAACCTTCATTGAGCATCTATGAAATGAGCAGTCAACACCATATAATTGATGTTTTAGATACTTGTCTAAGTATCCGTAGTAAGTGAAACCCTCTGCTGATTTGTAACTAAATACCTCCTTAGAGTCTCCTTCTCAGCCTTATAAACCGTTAAAATATCCCTAGCTATTGTTCTCCTAGAGATTTTCTTAAACTCAGGCTGAGTCACCCTCATGAACTCTCTAAATCCATCATTCTCAACAAAAGAAAATGGCAGTTCATCACGAACCACCATTCTCGCACAAGCTAGCTTAGAAGTCTTATTCTCAAAGGCAATAGCAACTAAATTCCCTCCCTTCTCAGTTGGTTCAAAAGAAAGTTGCCTCTGCCTCTTGCTCCCTACATAAACAGGTGACTTCCGGCATTGCAAAGTCACATGACCCTTCATCGTAGATGTACCATTGCTTCTAGAGTCGCTGGCGTAAGTCTGAGGGCAGTACTTACACTTTGCACGACCTGGCTTCCTCATACTCCCATCGACATTCTTCATCTTGACAAAATGATCCCACACCATCGAGCTATTCTTCCTCTTGTTTGAACAATCTCCTTCTTCTTCTTCTGGAATAAGAAGAAGAGGTCGAAACAGTGGAACCTGTGAAGTAGGTACCATCGGAGGAGGAGCTACCAGTGGAGGTGGAGAACTCAGTGATGGGGTGGTTCGACTGGTTTCGGTGCTTTTAGAAGGTGAGGACGAGGGCGTGAATGATGGCATACCATTCATTGAGTGCCTTTCCATAATCTGCAAAACACAAAAAAACCCAAATCAATTTCCATACCCTAATTCAATTTGAACGAAACTGGAAACTCTAATTCATCTTTCAAAGAGAGAATAAGAGAAGAGTAAGAAGACAGTGAGAGAGATTGAGAGAAGAGAGAGGTAGAGAGTAAAGACCGTAGAGTGAGGGAACTCAGGGAAGAAAGAGATGTGGCTAGGGTGAGAGAATAAAAGTCAAGAAAGAGATGTGGCTACATTGAGAGAAGAAAAGACTGAAAAGTCAAGAAAGAGATTTGAAAGTGTGGGAGATGCGGCTAGTCTAACTTTCCCCACACACACACACACACCCACACCTATTGACCTGGTAATAGAAACGGGTCGGTGTGGTCTAAAAGCGGGCAGTTTTGTACCCGAAACTGCAACGACACCGAATTAAACGGTGTCAGTGCGGTGTGTGAGCAAAACGACGTCGTCTTACCTAATTCGGTTAACCGCACCTAATATTTCGGTGTGGTGCGGGCGGTGACTGCATTTCGGGCTCAATATGCCCAGGCCTACATGTTGCACGTATATGTAAGGTGAAAAAGTACTATTACAAAAGAGCATGATCTATCAATTATTAAAACAATTTAATAAGTATTAAAATAATTTATCATGAAAGTATTCACGTAGATAACAAAAAAAATATAAACTTGAAAAAAAATAGTACATATAAAATAGAAAAAAAAATTAAAAATATATAGAAGAACTGTTCATGTAAGAACATTCTTTCGATGGTTGATAGAAATTAAATTTGTTACACAATACCTTGTTCTTTCATGATTCGAATGAAGTTTTCTCTGAATTTGAGGTCATTGAAATTTTTTTTCTTACCATTTGATCAAAATATGAAGGTCTAGTGACATTTTATGCATTAAAAAAAAAAAACAAGAAATGGAGGTTTGCATGAAAATAAAAAAAGAAAAAAGAAAATAAAATAAAGAATGGAGGTCGGGAATGTTCGCATGTAAAAAGAAAAAAAAGAAATGAGAGGTCTAGTAGTAAATAAAAGGTGTAAAGAGTAATATATTGAAATAATTGTGAATTACATAAACAAGACTATTTTAAGAATTTGAAACGAGATCTAATCAGCAAATGATTGTATTTAAAAGTAAAATGGAGGTGTAATAAGAATAAAATGTTTATTTGAGTAAATTTCGAGGCTTCAATAACCACACTCATATATATATATATGTATGTACAAAAAGAACTAAATCTATGAGTAATATCGATAATGTGACAGACAAATTTATGTTATCATACATGTTGCACGTATATGTAAGGTGAAAAAGTATTATTACAAAAGAGCATGATCTATCAATTATTAAAACAATTTAATAAGTATTAAAATAATTTGTCATGAAGTATTCACGTAGATAACAAAAAATATATAAACTTAAAAAAAAATAGTACATATAAAATAGAAAAAAAATTAAAAATATATAGAAGAACTGTTCATGTAAGAACATTCTTTGGATGGTCGATAGAAATTAATTTTGTTACACAATACCTTGTTCTTTCATGATTCGAATGAAGTTTTCTCTGAAATTGAGGTCATTGAAATTTTTTTTCTTACCATTTGATCAAAATATGAAGGTCTAGTGACATTTTATGCATTAAAATAAAAAAAATAAAAAATAAAAATCAAGAAATGGAGGTTTGCATGAAAATGAAAAAATGAAAAATAAAAAAAATAAAGAATATTAATGGAGGTCGGGAATGTTAGCATGTAAAAAGAAAAAAAAAAAGAGAGGTCTAGTAGTAATTAATAAAAGGTGTAATAAGTAATATATTGAAATATTTGTGAATTATATAAACAAGACTATTTTAAGAATTTGAAACGAGATCTAACCAGCAAATTGTTGTATTTAAAAGTAAAATGGAGATGTAATGAGAATAAAAGGTTTATCTGAGTAAATTTCGAGGCCTCAATAACCAAACTCATATATATATATATATAATTGAATCAAGTTATAAGCCGTTTAAGTTTATAATTAGTATATCACAATTATGAATGTCTTAACAATTTTTAATTTAGAAAAAAATTTATATAGATGATTAAACTATACGATTGAAATATAAATATGCGATGGGGAAACGAGTGAAATGAAGAAGTTTTTAACGAGTACTCGTCTTAGTTATGATAAAGGTAAAAATACCAAAAGGTTGAATGTTCATCTAATACTGGGCTTACACGTTTGATTATGCATGTAGCAGCAACAACATAATTAATTGGTTGGCCCGACTTGAAGCCAAGTCACCTAAGTTTGATAAGCAAAACAGAACTACAGTAGATAACATTCAAAGCCGGGACAAAGCCAGAATCTGCTCGTTGTAGCCATAATTTGGGTGAGGATTCACGACGGCTTGCTGCTGATTTTCCGATACGTCGACAGGTTCGAAGGCCTTGGCCCGTTCCCTCAGTTCGAACTTGAGAATCTTCCCGGTTGAATTCTTGGGCAGTTCAGGCACGAACACCACCCTTTTCGGAACCATAAAGTGCGGCAAGTTCTTCCGGCAGTAATTGATGATATCAGACTCCTTTACGTTCACGTTGGAGTCGTTGCTTCTAAGGGCCACGAAAGCACAAGGAGTCTCACCCCACCGCGGGTGAGGCATTGCCACCACCGCCGCTTCTAGAATGTTCGGGTGTCTGTAAAGCACGCTCTCCAACTCCACACTACTAATGTTCTCACCGCCAGAGATGATCACGTCTTTTGACCTGTCTTTGATTTCCAAATAACCATCCGGGTGGACAACACCGACGTCGCCGGTGAAGAACCAGCCGTTCTTGAACGCTTTGTTCGTGGCCTTTGGGTCCTTGAAGTAACCCTTCATGATGCTACTCCCTCGCAGCACAATCTCCCCCATGGTTTTGCCGTCGTGAGGAACACTCTCCATTGTATCCGAGTCCTTCACGTCAACGTCAGCGAGAGTCAAAATGCTTATCCCTTGCCTTGCTTTGAGATTCGACTGCTCCTCCTTGGGCAGCTTGTTCCACCTGGCCTGCCACTCGCAAAGCAAAGCCGGTCCGGTTGCTTCAGTCAGGCCATATGCATGTGTCACCTTGAAACCCAACGGCTCGATTTTCTCGAGCAACGGAGCTGGGGGAGGTGCTCCACCGGTAAGTATTTGGATAGGGGAGACGATCTCGCAGCGCTCGTGGGGTTTGGCCTCGAGGAGAATGTTGAAGATGATGGGAGCACAGCACATGTGGGTGACCTGGTGTCGTTTGATGTTGCGGTAGATGTCATACGCGGTGGTGTTGCGGAGGCAGACGTTGGTTCCGCCGCGTGCCGCCACACCCCAAGTGAAGGTCCAGCCGTTGCAGTGGAACATAGGGAGTGTCCATAGATAAACAGGCTCGCTCCCCATTTCCCAACCCAGGATTAAGCTTAAAGTGCTTAAGTAAGCACCTCTGTGGCTGTACACAACACCTTTTGGTTCAGAAGTTGTGCCAGAAGTGTAGTTCAAGGCAATTGGATCCCACTCGTCGGCGACGTCGACGGGGACGAACCGTGGATTGCCCTTGTGAATGAGCTGCTCGTACTCGAGTTCTCCCAACCGAACCCCGGTGGGAGACTCGATGTCGTCGATCACGATGACTAACGGCATCATGGAGGGCTCATCAGAACTGTTCATAAGGATTCTGAGAGCCTCACTGGCCACCGGGACGAACTGGTAGTCCACAAAGAAGACCTTGGCGCCTGAGTGTTTGAGAATGGAAGCAATGTTCTTGGCATCGAGGCGGGTGTTGATGGTGTTGAGCACCGCACCGGCCATAGGCACCGCAAAGTGCATCTCGTACATTGCCGGAACATTAGGAGCCAGGACTGATACCTACAGTAAGTAGTCAAGCAACACAAATCCATGCATATTCAGTACTCACTACTCAGAATAATTTGTTTGCCTGAGTTCTGGGAATATTTTGTTGTCTGTTAATGAACACAATTAAAGAGAATATGGATGCTTAATTATTACCACATCATGGTTGAGAATGTTGAGGCAAACAAGAGAGGAGGCGAGACGAGAGCAGCGGTCGTAGGTCTGGCGCCAAGTAAAGCGAGTGCCTTCGTAGATGATGGAGGTGCGGTCAGCATAAAACGACGCAGCTCTCTTCAAGAAGGTAGTGGGGGTGAGAGCAGCGTAGTTGGCTTCACATTTGGGAAGCATATTCATCATCTCGGTACCCATTGATACAGCTGGTCTCTAAGCTAGCCTATGAGAGAGAGAGAGAGAGAGCGGGAGAGAGGAAGAGTGAGATCGATCGAGCAGTACTGAAAGAGAGAGAGAGAGAGAGAGAGAGAGAGAGAGAGAGAGAGAGTTGGTGGTGTGAGCTAGCTAGCTAGGACTTGGAGAGAGGTGAGACTCAAATCGGCCATTTATAGCATGAAAAGGAGGTATGATCGATCTAGTGGGGAATGATCGATCGATGCTGGGTGAAGCAATTGTGTGGAAATTATTATGTTTGACCTGACCTAGTTTTCTGTAAATTTCAGGGAACTAAAACATATACGTAAACTAAAGAATTGATAGATTTTCACAACAACCATTGGGCTGCTTGACTTGTCCACTCTCGCTAATCCTCCAATCGGCGACTGACTAGTGTTTTAAATTAAGGGCAGTCATACTCATACATTCTTAATCTATTGATGATTATTTGATGAAGAGGGCGGGGCAATTTGAAACAGTGGAAGTCATATATACAGTGAAGAATTAAGAGTGGTTCATGTCTCTATAATATTCAATTTGATGAGATTTTCATAGATTCGAGGGAATATATGGGAAGGGAAGAGAGAAGAGAAGAAATATTGCAAACTTGTGTTGAACTTTCCAGACAGACTTTAAGCATGTAATTTCCAAGAAGTTAGAAAATGAGAACTCTGCAGCGCGCGCGCTTAGTCATTTCTACAGAAATACGCGCATGCCGCAGCAGCTGGTTCTCCATTTGAACAATGTTCCTTCCCTTGCTTCCTACATATATATTATGAGTTACAAGGAAACTAGCTATAAGCTAACTTTACGTCTTTTCTTCTGTACGCACTCGATGCAGCTAGCTAGAATAAACAACAAATTTAACAAATACGATGGCTCTCACCACTCACTAGCATTATTAATTACAGTGCAAAACTAGCTAGCAAAGAGCAGCCATCCCAGTCAATTACGTTTCAAGTGATCTCCTCCATTATCAACTTCAAGTAAGACTACTTTTTGTTCTACTCGATCTTTTTTTACTTTTTCCTTCCTCTATTGGTAATTGACCAAAGTAACCCAGTAATTCTCCGTCTTTTACTTTTTGCTCTATTAATATTGTTGTTACCCGAATATATATGCATGCATGTACCTTCAAAACATGTTATATATGCAGGACAAGCTGTATATTGTATGATTTTGATATAGAACTGTGTGAGTCGTGAGCCTCGCTCAGCTCGATCGTGTCTAATTAACTTTAAAAATGTCACTTGACGTCTATTGGATTCTCGTACGTATATATACGTAGTTATCACTTGACTAATCCCAGTACATAGACACGTACAACACAAGTCATACAACCAACTAGTGTTTGTCATTTACGGCCTTAAACTGCCTAGCGCTATTAAACACTTGGAATTATATGTATGGTTGTTGAATTATATTGACTTAGATATTATTCAGTCACAGGTATATTTAAGGAATATTAGGTTGTTGTACGTACGTTATATATATAAAAACTATAGTTGATGACTAATTAAAGACGAAACACACACAAAAAAGAAGTACAGCATCATCCCGGCCATTCCAAAATGCTTTATTTGCATGTTCACACGTACTCAACCGTGACACCTACATATGGATCCCTCATTTCCACTCTCACGTCCTCTTCAATAAATTTCACCCAAACATCTCTTTTCTTCTTCTTTTTCTTTCTTTCAATGTATATGTTTCATTGAGTTAATTAAGAGATCATTAATTACAAAAGAAGAACAAAGACGTACGAGGAACATTAGAGTAAAGTAAATCAAAACAAGAGCTCAAACCAAGAGTTTATATTTTCCCTTTGTTCCGCGCGCTCCCGTACCGTCTCTTGCTGCTTCCTTCCTTATTTCTTTTCCCGGACGAGAATGTTTGTTGTTCTCCATCCCCTTTCCACACTCTTTCTTCCTGGGTGGTTTGCACTGGCGACATTGCTCTTCCCTCTTCAAGCTTCCACTTTCCCGTCGTCTTGTTTCCATACGTGTCATGCTCTCGCCCTGCGCATGCCGTATCGCCAATTTCATGAGATCGTCATACCCTTGCAGGTTCTTGATTCTTATGGCATATAAGAACTTCCCGGGCAGCAACTCTTAGATGAATGCCTCTTCTACTACCTTTTTATCAAAAAATTTGACTCTTGTCGTGGCCCCCTGCTAGCGGTTCACGAAGGCTTTCAATCCTTCATTGTCATCATGTTTTACTTTCAATAATTGGGCAGTGTTCTGTCCATATGTGCGTAGGATGAACCGGTTGCTTGAAATAATCTATCGAATTGGACGGGAACTCATAGAACCAGCTTAGCGCCTCTTCGGCGAGTGTCTCGTGGAACATGTTGCAACATATCACGTCAGTGTATCCTTTAGCGTTCGTGTGGGACTTGAAGCTATCGAGGAAGAGGTGATGATCATTATCCCCGTTGTACCTCAGCTTTAAAGGTTTCTTCATGCTTGATCGCACAATCGGCGTGATTATTCTTGTAAAGGGGCCCCCTCTTTCTTCGAAGCTTGTGTTGGCCGGGTTGTGTGCTGCTTTCCTCTTGGAATCTTCTACCCTTGTCGTCAAACTTAACATGTTGTCCCTCACGGTTTGCAACATTGCTTCAACTTCTGCTATTCCCCCTTGTGGATTCTCTGACGTCGGGAAATTAAAGGCAAAGGGGGTGGGCCTTCATTTTGCATTCCCTCCGGGAATAAGTTGAACCCTACATGCACTGTCCCCCTAGTTCTCACGGCTGGCGATGCCGGAGTCTATAGGTTCATTGGTGCCTCCTGGTTCCCGGTTCCATGAGTTCGCTTGGACGCGACAGCTCTATCCAAGGCCTAGTTCTAATCGATCCTCCGTGCTAGTACGATCATGAGGGTGGCATTATCCCTTTCCAGCCTTCTTTCTCTTTCAAAGGCTTCCTCATGATCCCTCGCCCTTTCTCTTTCTAACAGAGAAATATCTGCCCTCATCCATTCTACCAGATTGGCCACCTCTTCGGGATTGAGGTTCATTCATTGTCGCATCCGGGGTTCGTTCACGCTGACCCTATTTGATTTCAGGTTCCTGACTTCCCGTTATCCTCGCTTCTCCCCGTTGTTTTTAGGGTCCTCCAAAATATTGCTTTTCTTAATTCCTCCCTTCCTAAAACTCTTTCTCGTTGCTCGCTTGACCTAGCTATTGAGACACGATGACTTTTCGTAAAGTTTCCCACAGACGGCGTCAAATGTTTCTGCAAGATCTCATATCAGAAGCTTGACACGTGCTTGTTGGGGAACCTTATGGTCTCTAGCCTGCAACCTACAATAGGAGAATGACCGGGACTTACCGGTCCTTCTCTCTCCGATGATAAAGTCAATATGTTGGTGGTTGAAGGTGTAATTACTAAGGTAATTAATATTACATGTTTCATTGGTTGTTGACTTCATTTATATCCTCATATCGACTTTCCTTTCAGTTTTCCAACCGACGTGGGACAAATGTTCTTCTCTAATTTTCCAAATTATGAAAAATGAAATTATATATTAAAGTGTACATATATTTGCTAAGGGCTAGTTTGGCATTGTTGTAACTTAAAAAAAATTGATTTTACTGTACTACGAAAATTGTAATACCCCAGATTTTCATATCATTTTCTTTGTATTATTCTCATATTTAATGAAGGATTATTTATGGAAATTCTTTTTGGTGGTGCAAATTTTGAAGTTTCGGGAATTTTTTTTAAGATGCTTTGACTTTTAAGAGGTCAATAGTTGACTTTACTTTTCGTAAGTTATTTACAAAAACTTCCTTCATAAAAGTTGTAGAGCTTGTCAATACGAGTTTGTAGACATGTGACACGTGTATTTTGATTGTCGCATGAAGAAGTTATGGTCTGGGGAAGTTAGTTTCCGGGTTTGGGAAGCGAATAAGTAGAAAAATTGTGGGGGAGTAATTTTGGAAACCTAAATCAATTTTTCACTTTCTCTCTCTTCTCTCCCTCCCGCTCCCGAACTCACCGGCACACCAACCTTTGACCGGAATTATCTCTGTCGTCCAGCCACCGATTGGACCGCCGCCGGTTCCATTCGACTCCCTCAAGTGCCCTCTTTAAGGCTGGGCGGCTGTTGCTCGGTGTAGCGCGCCAAAATCGGAGCTCTTTACAGGAAAAGGAGATGCTGCATTCTGATCGGAACCGCCGTATACTACGGCGACGAAGGGCAAACCTAGGTGAGTTGTGATCCTCTCCTCCTCCTAGTAGTGGCTAGGCTTAGATTGATTCAAGCTTTGAGGTTTTTGAGCCCGATTTGTAGGTTTTGTAGTTTGATTTCGGGTTGCCGTTTCGAGGCAGTTTCCGGTTGGTTCCGGCCAGAGTTGGTTGAAACCTCAGATATGAAAGTTGTTCAACATGCTTCAATGTACAAGTTTCATGTTTTGAGTTTCCCCAAAATTTGAAGTTTGGTGGAGGCGTGTGTGGCTCACTCACCGCCGCCTATGGTGGTGCTTGGGAACGTGTCCGGGTAGGGTAAAAGCCTTAGTTGCTATGTTAGCTAGTCTTTGTAGTTGCTAGGGTGTGTTTGTGTGTGAAGACTAAGTGTTGATTGGGTTTTTGCATCTTAGGTGCTAAGTATGTTCTTGGTGTTCGTTATATAGGAAACTTAGGAATTTGATTCTAGGAGGTAGTAATGAGTTGTTGTTGAGTGTCTGATGACCTTGAGAGGTCTTGGAGGAAGGATTGTCCTTCTTTGGACAACCCTAGGTAAAGAGTATTTTAATTCTTGTTGAGAATTTACTAAGGAAATGTAATATTTACTTTTCTACGATTGAGTTTTAATGTTGGGATGTTGTTGTTGTTGTTGGAACAAGTATGGGATTGTAATATTTTAAGATATATCATGCCAAAATTTTTGAAAATTTATTCTTCGAAAGTTGGGGTGTGACAGTTTAGTATTAGAGCATAGGTATACATATTTGGTGATAATCAATACTTAGGAGTCATGGCCCAATTGCAACGGATCACCATCATAAGCTCTTCAGTATTGATATGTCATTAGGTATGCGAAAGGTTATGTGTCGCCTCTAGGTCAATAGGATGTCAGAGTAGATAGTACTCTGTTAGTGGGATTTTGAATCTTTGTGTTCCATCTTGAGTTAGTGCCTTGGTTAATAAATGTCGCATTTGACTTATACTTTGGTTTAATTTTTATGCATAATTAACAAAGGTTTACTTGCTTCTTAGGTGATGGATACTCCGCGAGGAAGAGCTAGAGGCCGAGGTAGGGCCAGAGGGGCCGGTAGAGCCAGAGGGGCAGGTAAGGCCAGAGGCAGAGGTAGGACTCCGCCTGTAGATGATTTCTTTGAGGAGGAAGTGATGATGGAGGTTCTGGTGTCAGTAGTGGTAGATGATGTTCTATGCCTAGCTAGGCTGCTAGCTCAGGGTATCATCCGATTGGGAGCTCCTACCTTTCATGGAGGTACGAACTTTCTCGTGGCAGACCACTGGATAGTGGGAATAGAGACATACTTCACCATGATCACGTGTATAGAGTTAGAGAAGATGCGTATTGTTGCGTTTCTTCTCAAAGATGAGGCACGAGTATGGTGGAGTGGGGTAGAGAGAGCTAGAGATGTGACTGCCTTGTCTTGGGAGGAGTTCGTACATCTCTTTCGAGAGAAGTATTCTCCTGATACTATGAGGGAGCAGTTGGAGCTTGAGTTCATAGCTCTTGTGCATGGCGTGTTGAGTGTCAGGGAATATGAGGCACGATTTTCTCAGCTGTATCAATTTGCAAGGGAGATGGATGCAGTGGCCTTGTCACGGAATTTCATTCGGGGTTTGAGGCATACGCTCCGGAGTGTTGTGACTCACTACCAGAAGAAAGGCTTTAGCCGACGAAAAAAAAAAAACCAGGCCGACGAAGCATTTTTTCGTCGGCTAAAGTCCACTTTAGCCGAAGAAATTTTCTTTCGTCGGCTAAGTTAAATTTTCGTCGGCTATGAAGTCCACTTTAGCCGACGAAAGAAAATTTCGTCGGCTAAGTTAAATTTTCGTCGGCTATGGTAAACTTTAGCCGATGACTATTAATTTCGTCGGCTAAAGAATTTATTTCGTCGGCTAAAGTTCACAAACTATGGCCGACGAAATATTTAAAAGTTTAGCTGACGAAATTAATAGTCGTCGGCTAAAGTGTTTTATATTTGCGGATCTGGGCAGCAGCAGCTCATCTGGAAAAAAAAACGGGAGAAGAAAAAAGGGGAGAAAAAGTTTGGGTGTTGTCGAAATCTGTCCATAATCAGTTTGTGGAGCCATATATAGGTACGTATATGTATATATATGTTGATTAATTGAGTTTTATTTGAGTTGATCGATTTTAAGTGTGATTAATTGAGTTTATTGATTTTGATTGTGATTGAGTTGATTAATTTTGAGTACGTTGGATGTATATATATATATGTGTTGATCGATTTGGTTGATGATTTGAATTGATAATATATATGAATTAATTTGTTGTTAATAATAAATAGTAGATATATATATGTTAATTAATTTATAATATTATTGTGTTGATATGGTATGAAGTTGTTGATGATATATATGAGTTCATGATGATTTTGTGATGATGTTGATATATGATTTTGATTGTGATCGAGTTAATTGATTTTGAGTATGTTGGATGTATATATATACATATATGTTGATCGATTTGGTTGATGATTTGATATAATATATATGAAGTTGTTTATAATTAAGTAGTAGATATATATATATATATGTTCAGTAATTTATAATATTGTGTTGATGGTATATACCACAATGATGATTTTGTCATGATGTAGATATATATATGTATAATATTGTTCTGTAATTATTAAGTATATATATATATATATATATATATATGTGCTGGCTAATGCTAACGGGAATACAATTTTCTATTGCCCGTGCACGAAATGTCAGTGTCGCAGCAATATGCATCGATTTCCCATTGACAAAGTATGGCAGCACCTGAGGAGTAACGGGTTTTGGGAGAAGTACAGATGTTGGTTATATCACGGTGAAACATCATCAGGGGGTCTGCATGATCATGGCCAATTTTCTGAGACGGGCAGTACTAGTACATCCAACGATCCAACAACGGCATTCATCAACGACATGTTTCCTTATGAGAGCGGTGTATGCGCTGAAGGACAGTATATGCCTGACCCGGTGCAGCCTTTCCCTAGAGCTGTGAACACTGCTGGTATTGAAAAGTACAACAAACTGCTTGCTTTCCAACAGACCCCTGTGTACCCCGGTTGTCAGAAGACCGTTCTTGAAAGTGTGATGGACGTAATAAAGATTAAAGTTGAGACAAAATCGACCGTGAAAGCTGTTGATGAGTATCTACAATACACTGTTTCGATGCTGCCCAACGGTCATCGTCTTCCTACCACTCATCGTAAGGTCCGATGTATCCTGAAAGATCTTGGGATTTCCTACATCAAGATCCATGCATGCAGATATGACTGCGTTCTCTTTTGGGGTAAAGATCCAGAAGGGAATGACCTTGGTGGCCTTGACGCATGTCCGGTATGTCACACTGACAGATATAAGCTGACTTCTGCAGGCAACAGGAAACCTGTAAAGGTACTTCGGTATTTCCCTTAAAGGGATAGGTTGGAGCGGTTGTACATGTCTTCACACACGGCCGAAGCTATGAGATGGCACGCTGATAGGGAATTGCATGACGAAGATACCCTTATACACCCTTCTGACGGGGAGGCTTGGAAGCATATAGACAGGGAGTTTCCTCATTTTGCGTCAGAGGTCCGAAATGTGAGGCTCGGGCTCTCATCCGACGGGTTCAACCCTTTTGGCAACATGAATCTTCAATACAGTGTATGGTCGGTGATTTTGGTACCGTACAACCTTCCCCCATGGATGTGCATGAAGAAGGAATACAATATGTTGAGTTTGTTGATTCCGGGGCCTGGTTATCTGGGAAAGTGTCTCGATGTGTATTTGAGACCTTTGATTGAAGAGCTTAAATTTTTGTGGGACGTTGGTCATCCCACTTATGACAAGTACACGCACGAGATGTTCCAGATGCATGTCTTGGTTGTTGGTACCATCAGTGATTTTCCTACCCGTGGGATGTTGTCGGGCAACGTTGTTAAGGGATACAAGGCTTGTCTAGAGTGCCTTAGCGATGAGGGGAGCAGCAGTCATTGTAACAAGATATGCAGATTGGGTCACCGTGCTTTCCTTCCATATGATCACAAATGGCGGTTCGATGACAAGGCATTTGATGGGACAGTAGAACACGGTGTGCCTCCCAGAAGATGGACGAGGGAAGAAATTTTAGCAGTGCTTAATGAGTACGATTTTGGGCAGCTCAGCAATCATCCCAACATTGTGGCGGCAATACCTGAAAGACCCGACAGGTACAAATTTTGGACACATAAGAGCATATTCTGGGAACTCCCAAACTGGAGTAAGTTGTTGATCAGACACTACCTAGATGTGATGCACATAGAAAAGAATGTGTGCGACAGTGTGGTGGGCACAGTGCTGAACTTGGAGGGGAAGACAAAAGACGGTCCTAAGGCACGCATTGATCTAAAAAAATGCGTACTAAGAAGACATTTGTGGTTGAAAGAAGGGAAGAAAAAAATGCCTCAAGCTCCTTACACCGTGAAGCCTGACCAGAAGAACCTAATTTTCAGGTGGATGAGTTATGTGAAGTATCCTTCAGGCTATGCAGGAAATATAGCCCGGTGTGTGAACTTCCGGGACAATAAGATGTACGGGTTGAAGAGTCATGACTGTCATATCCTGCTATAACGTCTCTTCCCTGTTTTCATTCGACCGTTCCTTCCCCGTCAGATGGTGGAGCCGTTAGTAGCGTTGGCAAGATTTTTCCAGAAGTTATGCACACGGGAAGTGAAAAAATCTAGCCTCCGGGAAATGCAAGAGGACATCATTTATATCATGTGTAAATTTGAGAGGATATTTCCTCCAAATTTTTTTGATATCATGCCTCACCTGATGATCCATCTTCCCGAGCAATTGTTGCTTACCGGTCCGGTCTAGTACACTACACTTGGATGTATCCCATGGAAAGGTACGTTTTTTACACCTGAATTCCTCAATATATATACATGTTCAATAATCATAACATTTTGCAACTTGATTTACAGGCAACTTAGAGACTACAAAGATTATGTGGCTAATAAATCCGCTCCTGAAAGATGTATAGCTGAAGTATATATTGCGCACGAGTGCGTCACCTACATGAAGTTGTATTTAGGAGCGTTGAAGGAAACTCCGCAAACCATGCCGGTAGATGTACCGAAGTTCAATCTTTCCATAGTCTCTAGTGATGTTGAAGTGTATGAAATTTTGCCAGACTCCTACAAGTTGCAACCACATGAGCTAGTCATTGCCCACTGGTGGGTATTGATTAACTGTCCAGAAGTTGAATACTGGAAAGACATCCATCTATATTGTCCAGACATTCAAGGTGATCTCGAGTACCACAACAGGGAGTTTGCAGATTATTTTGGCGGTTGGGTACGTAATTTAATTTTTCTGTACGGGTTTATATTTATTGCATAATTATCCATATTTACCAAGTGTGATGGTTGGTTGCAGATGAACCATATTCAATTTGATGGTCATCCAAATTGGTCGTACGAACTAAGACTTCTAGCGATGAAGCCGATAGTCTCAAGAGTTTATCCGATGTGCAAGGTGAATGGCGTGCAATTTATATACGAACAAAGAGACAGCAGAAGGAGAACACAGAATTCTGGGGTCATGGCACATGGTGGGCGGAATGGAGTTGACTATTACGGTGTTCTCCATTCAGTGGTGGAACTCGTTTATGGGCAAGGCATGACAGTGCACCTCTTCAAGTGTAGATGGTTTGATACTAGGCCGCAGAGCATGAAGACCGATCAGTACGGAATATTATCGGTGAACACTGCTACAAGTTCTTACGAAGATGACCTGTTCGTTTTTGCCACTTCGGTAAAACAAATGTTTTATCTTGATGACCTTGCTAAGGGTGACGCGTGGAAAGTAGTCAACCTTGTGCACCCTCGAAACATTTACCGGGCGGCTACACTTGGAGAGGCCGAAGACGAGGAAGAGGATGTTGCGTATCAAGAGCCCAACGCAATAGGTATTCCTAACTCCTCTACCGTTCGCCTTAATAATTTTAAAGCGGGTCGTTCGGTGCGAATTCGTGATGACGAGCCAAGGCTTGTTGATGTTGATCCAAATCAAGAAACAGACGAAGACTCTGGCGATGAGGAAAAACATATATTACCAGAAATTAATTCCGACACCGAAGAAGACTCATCGGATGATTCCGATTACGAGCCTTAATTTTAATTTAGAGGACGAAATCCATTAATTTGTATAATTTTTCAAAGACCTTTTCCTTTATAGTTTACACATGTTGAATTCATATTTCAGTTATTTTATATGAATTTTGGTGATACATGATGAACAGGAAGTTAGTATGGTTTACTAATATCGTCTGTTTTTTTTAATGTATTTTTTTACTTTAGCCGACGAAATACACTATAATTCGTCGGCTAAGATGGTTTTTGCCGACAAATTACCTAATATTTCGTCGGCTATTCCGGTATTTTTAATTTTTTAATTACATACTATAGCCGACGAAAAAAGCCTTAATTCGTCGGCTAAAGTTTTTTTTTTTTAAAAATAAGTTTTAGCCGACGAAAAAAGCCTTAATTTCGTCGGCCATATATGTTTTTTATTTTTTTTAATACACACTTTAGCCGACGAAATACACTATCATTCGTCGGCTAAGATGGTTTCTGCCGACGAATAACCTAATATTTCGTCGGCTATAGTTATTTTTTAATTTTTTAATTACATACTATAGCCGACGAATACGTTAGGGTATTCGTCGGCTAAACCCTAAAATTTTTCTATTACCTACTATAGCCCTATGTTCGGTGGTTATTTTGCGTAAAATTTTTATACGACTTGTTGCGTGTCATAGATTTAAAACTATTTTCCGTTGGAGGTCCGGCCAAAATACGTAATTTAGACGGTCAAACGACCTTTTCCGTGCTTTTAGGGGTTTGACTTACGAGATTGACCGTCCGGATCGAGCCCTTATTCTTTTCGGATCAAGTTGAATTTTTTCCCATACATGTATTTTATCATGATGGTCAGATCTGACGGCCGGATTTCTGTTTCTCAAGTTTGATAATCATAATCACAACATGCATACTAATGTTGTATAACTTGTTTACCAAGTGTTATGTAAATGTTCCGTTTCAAAAACAAACTATACGTAGAACCTTCAAACGTAAAAAAGTCGTGAAATAAGACATGACCAGAATGGTGAAATACGTCTACTGTTGAAAAATCACGGTATTCCGGTCCTGTCTCGGTGCCGATAGTTGCGGTCAATGCAATTTTCAATTCTTTCTCCCTATGGGTAGCCCTATGTTCGGTGGTTATTTTGCATAAAATTTTTATACGACTTGTTGCATGTCATCGGGTTAAAAATATTTTCCGTTGGAGGTCCGGCCAAAATACTTAATTTAGACGGTCGAACGACCTTTACCGTGCGTTTAGGGGTTTGACTTACGAGATTGACCGTCCGGATCGAGCCCTTATTCTTTTCGGATCAAGTTGAATTTTTTCCCATACATGTATTTTATCATGATGGTCAGATCTGACGGCCGGATTTCTGTTTCTCAAGTTGGATCATCACAATCACAACATGCATACTAATGTATAAAGGTTTAGCCGACGAATTTCAAATGTTTAGCCGACGAATTTCAAAGGTTTAGCCGACGAGTTTCAAAGGCTTAGCTGACGAATTTCAAAGGTTTAGCCGACGAATTTATAAAGTTTAGCCGACGAATTTCAAAGTTTTAGCCGACGAGTTTAGAAGGTTTAGCCGACGAATTGGTGTATAGCCGACGAAATTTTTATCTTTAGCCGACGAACAAATTATTTCGTCGGCTAAAGTCTTCGGGTTTAACTGCGAAACCCTAGCCTCCTCCCTCATTTCCGCAATTTTTCCCTCCTCCCTCCTCCCTCCCGGTCTCCTCCCTCCTCCCTCCCTCCCGGTCTCCTCCCTCTCCCTCTCCCGGCCGGCCGGTCTCCTCCCTCCTCCCTCCCTCTCCCGTCGCCACCTCCTCCCTCCTCCCTCCTCCCTGCCTCCCGCCCTCCTCCCTCCCTCTCGGTCTCCGCCGCCTCCGTCGCCCCCTCCTCCCTCCCTCCTCCCTCCGATCTCCCGTCTCCGCCTCCTCCGGTCTCCTCCCTCCTCCCTCCCTCCCTCCTTCTCCCGGTCTCCACCTCCACCTCCTCCCTCCTCCCCCGATCTCCCGGTCTCCAAGGTTTAATTTGTGTTAATTTAATGGGAAAAAGCCCTAATGCACAAATAGTACTTTTTCCTAGCCCAAACCAATCAAAAAAAGATTACACAGCCCATACCAATGTTTCTTAGTAAAAATACAGTTATACCCTAGCCTTAATAAACGCTTCCCTCGTCCACTGAACCCACTCCGAATTTAATTCCTTCTCAACAGTTCTCACTCAATCGACGCCGCTTCGCTTATTCAATCCATCGACGCCGCTTCGCTTATTCAATCCATCAACGCCGCTTCGCTTCTTCAATCCATCGACGCCGCTGCCTCACTCCTCACTCCATCAAGACCTTAGCACCCATCCCCGCGCGCCGCTTTGCTGGTTCAGTACATTGCCGCTTTGCTGGTTCAGTACATCCCTGCTTTGCTGGTTCAGTACATCGCCGCCGCTGCTTCACTCCATCGCCGCCGCTGCTTCACTCCATCGCCGCTGTTGCTTCACTCCATCGCCACCACTACATCACGCTAAATTCTTCTATTTCAGGTGAAAAGAAACCCTAAACCCTAAATCTGTGTTTATACCCCTAATAATGTTGTCTGGGTTCATATTTCTCTGCTTCAATGTGTTTTATGACAATGTAGAAACGGTGTGGCAATTTTACTACCCCTAGTAAAACTTTACTAGGGGTAGTAAACTTTAATTTTTGTTTGCATGTCAGTTATTCCCACTGTTGGTGTTCAATACTAGGGGTAGTAGAACTTTGATTTTGTTGAATTCAAGTTGTTTTCTAGGTCTGCATGTGTATAATGGTGTTGGAAATAGAAGTTTACTACCCCAGTAGAAGTTACTAGGGGTAGTAAAATAAAGTTTTGTTTGCACATCAGTTGTTTCTCTTTCAGAGTGTATATTGGCCTTGGAGGGATGTTCTATTGCAAGTTTACAACCCCCAGTTGAAATTTACTAGGGGTAGTAAACTTTTTAATATGAAGTTTATAGAGGCAAGATCACTAGGGGTAGTAATTTCCACTGTCTGAATGTGTGTAATGGCTGTGTTCAATACTAGGGGTAGTAAAACTTTGATTTTGTTGAATGCGAATTGTTTTCTTGGTCTGCATGTGTATAATGGTGTTGGAAATAGAAGTTTACTACCCCCAGTAGAAGTTACTAGGGGTAGTAAAATAGAGTTTGGTTTGCACATCAGTTGTTTCTCTTTCAGAGTGTATATTGGCCTTGGAGAGGTTATATTGCAAGTTGACTACCCCCAGTTGAAATTTACTAGGGGTGGTAAACTTTGTAACATGTAGTTTATAACACTTGGGGTAGTAAAACTTTGGTGTTTTGCATATGCAGGATGACAGGAAGGCTACTTGTTACAAGTCCAGAGTCTCAGGAAAGCTCACCATCAACATCTGTCAACACAAACATGAAATTGCTCTCATATCTACAACGGGAAAAATTGAAGGTTCCACAAAAAAAAGCAAGACAAGAAGAAGAAGAAGAAGATGACACAGAAGAAGAAGAAGTGGAACAGTATTTGGTAGAGATGAGAGCATTAGAAGTGGAAGAAATAGAGAAGGATGAGAAGGAGGATGAGGATGAGGACTTGGAAAAGATTCCGCACACTCAACAGAAATGTACTCTGGTAACATTCTTCAAATTAATAGAGTCACAGAGACAAAATCCCCTCAGAAGCATGGCAGCTGATCAGTCAAACTTGCTTTGGAGAAATGATTAACGCATTTAGAACCAGGAGAATCGTTGCGGATCAGGTCAGCAGATTTGAGTTGGATATAGAAATTTTGTTGAGGCACTATTGCAAGGAGACAAAAAAGTTCATGTTTGGAGAAAAAGAAATGGAGATTAAAGAAGAAGATGTGCATCTTTTGTTTGGATTAACAAAAGAAGGTGAAAATGAGGAAGAGAAAATCTCCAGGAGAAAGAAGAGCAGCCAACAGTCAACCATATTCGGCAAAACTGAGGTTCTGGAAACATTACTACCCCTAGTAAAGTATGTGTTAGGCTGCAGAACAACAAAATCTGATACTCTGGAAACATTACTACCCCTAGTAAAGTATGTGTTCGTGTGCAGAACAACTTATACTGAGGTTCTGGAAATATTACTACCCCCAGTAAAGTTTATTACTGGGTGCAGAACAACAAAAACTGAGGTTCTGGAAACATTACTACCCCTAGTAAAGTTTATTACTGGGTGCAGAACAACAAAAACTGAGGTTTTGGAAACATTACTACCCCTAGTAAAGTATGTGTTAGGCTGCAGAACAACAAAATCTGATACTCTGGAAACATTACTACTCCTAGTAAAGTATGTGTTAGGGTGCAGAACAACAAAAACTGAGGTTCTGAAACTTTACTACCCCCAGTAAAGTATGTCTTAGGCTGCAGAACAAGTAAATCTGAGGACTTGGAAACATTACTACCCCTAGTAAAGTATGTTCTAGGGTGCAGAACAACAAAAACTGAGGTTCTGGAAACATTACTACCCCTAGTAAAGTATGTGTTAGAGTGCAGAACAAGTAAATCTGACGACTTGGAAACATTACTAACCCCAGTAAAGTTTATTACTTGGGAGGGAAGAACAGAAAAAAAAAATAAAAAGATCCTGTGTAAAGTTATTGACCCTTAAAACTTTAATGCTTGGGACAGATGAACATAATAATATTGTCAAGAGAATTCCACAATGATGAACATCACAAAAATCTTCAATCAAAATCCTTACAATAGAGAGAAATCTGAATATAGTTCAAAAAACATAAAAAAAACAACAAATTCCAAACATCCACTAACAACTAGAAGGATGTACAAGAAACTACAGCAACATGTTCAAAGGTTCCGTACAGCTCTTCTTGTTATGATGGCCCATCTTATTACAACGACCGCATCGAATCAGCTTCTTCTCACCAGCAGATGCTATCCTCTTTGATTTAGGCCTCCCAGCCGGCCTCTTTGTAACAGGAGGTAGTATAAAGTCCTCAGTGGAAGAACAAGAGGCATCCACGTTACTCAGAGGTGCAATAGGAAAGCTATAACACATCTTATAGTATTCAGCAGTAAAATAAGGATCAATGAAATCATACACATCAAGTCTTGCACCTTGTATAGCAGCAAGTGCATGAGCGCATGGGAAGCAATTAATCTGCCACTTCACACATGAACAAGTACGAGTAGAGATGTCCACTGAATAGGAGTACTTATCATTCCTAACCTCATAAACATTTTCATGGGAAGCAATCACCCTGAACACACGAGACCTATCAAGCTGCTCTTTCAGCCTCTTCTCCATTTTAGGAGTAAGCTTGGTAGTCCAAGATTTCGACTCAACACTCCTTTCTGACATCATCTTCATTTCTTTCATTCTAGTTTGATCTAACATAGCGAAAGGGGGCAGTGAACGCTCAACAACAATCCAGTTATTAAAGGATTCAGCAATACCATTTGCCATAATCCCATACCGACTACCTTTAAAAAAAGCACGGCACCAATGTTCCAATGGAATCTCCCTTATGAATTCATCAATAGTAGCAGCACCACCCTCATCTCTCAAATTTTTTAAATGAAAGTAGAAAGACTTCTCAGTCGATGCATAAGCCACTTTAAAGAATTTTTGTAACACATCAGCAACAACAATTTCCCCTCCTTTGTTCTTATACTTTCGACTAAGGTTGTATCGCAAATGATGATAACAGTAAAGATGAGGATTACCAGGAAAAATGAGATCAAATGCCTTCAACAAACCAACACCACGATCACTAATGAATGTGATAATCCTTCCTTGCGGTTCCAACAAAGCCTTCAAGTTCTTGAAGAAAAACAACCAGTTTTCTTCAGTCTCTGAATCACAAAAACACAAGGCTAAAGGGAAGAAACCTGCATAATAAAAAAACAAACAAACAATTACTAGGGGCAGTAAAATAAACAGAAGCGTGCCGCTGCACCGCTAACGGGAGCGTTCCGCTCCAAAATGAAAGTCTAACAAACCATAAAACTATAAGAAAACATATTCGAATCAGAAGAATGAAGATTTCAAAAATTACTGGGGGGGGGGTAGTAAAATATATAGAGGCAAAAAAATACAATTGACTATGCCCAGTAAGCTTCTACTGGGGGTAGTAAACCTGCAAAATAGTATCTCCAAATGCTATTATACACATTAAAACAGTGAAAAATCAACTTAGATGCGAAATAATAAAGTTTACTGGGGGTAGTATCGTTTAAAATAGAGATTACTACCCTAGTAATCTTCTACTGGGTGTAGTAAACTTGCAAAACAATATCCCTAAAGGCCGTAATACACATTAAAACGTGCTTCTGCACAGTTAATGGGAGCGTTCCTTTCCAAAACTAAAGACTAACAAAAAAAAAAATCAAAAGCATGAAGATTTTCAAAATTACTAGGGCTAGCGTTCAGCACCAAAACGAAAGGCTAACAAAAGAGAAGAAACATAAAAAGCAGCGTGCCGCTGCACCGCTAACGGGAGCGTTCCGCTCCAAAAACATAACATGTACAACTATAAACATGAAAAAATTACTAACAATTACTAGGGATAGTAAAATAACAGGAGGTACCTTTGTTTCCATTTCTTCCAGTTGCAGCAAGAATCTGCCCCTTGTATTTGCTCTTTCCAAAGGCACCATCAACATATAAAACAGGTAGGCTGAACTTGAAACCCTGAATTTGGCCGGCATAAGCAACAAAAACCCTTTTAAACCTCTCGGTACTCTCATCAACTTCAAGAACAACTGAAGAACCCGGATTAGTCTCCAACACAGCTTCCCTAAACCAGCTTAACATAGAAAAAGAATCACATTCCGAGCCATACATCTTTTCCACACACCTTTTTTTTGCTCTTGAAGCAACCTTATAACTAATTTCATAACCATAAGTGGACTTGAAATTGCTCATGATCTCACGGGGCTTCAAACCAAGATTCAGACAGACAGTAGACTCAATGCAGGTCCTAACAATTTTAGACCCTAATTGCCGATGAGAACAATTCCTTATCATACCTCTGCATGTATGAACATTATTAAACCGCGTTATGTAAAAGCACTGATTAATAGAAGCAACAGATCCAAGTACTTCCCAGCCACAGTGGTCAACATCACGATTTGCACAAACAGCATTAACGTAAATTGAATCATTCCTAGATAGCACATAATGGAAACCACTTTGAACAGCAAACTTCCTCAGTTTATCTCTAAAGTCTGCAATGCTCTCAAACTTCTGCCCAGCATGTGACAAATATGAACCCCATTCATCCGACAAAAAAAACTTCTGAGGTCCATCCTTAAAAGCATCACCTAAATAGTCATTCTCATCTATCATCTCAGCACAATCATCAACCACTACACTAGTTGATGAACAACTTTTCCCGACATCCTTGACTACTGTCACTAATACATTATCCATATGATAAATTTTTGCACAGCAGAAGAGCATCTTAAAATCATATTCATTATCTAAATAGACGGAAGAACAAGCAGGTGATGAATACTCAAGGTGAAAAGAATCATTGGACGAAAACTTAAATCGTTTTCGGATGGATTGAATAAGGTCTGAATAATTCATGAGCTCATTGAGGAGAAGGACAAAGCCATTGCCAGAACAAACAAATTGAACACACAAAGAACCAACAGTGCTCCTGCAAAAAAAACAAAAACACACAGGTCCATAAATTACTACCCCCAGTAAATGTCAATTTCTACAAAAACTGATTGAAAAACATAGGTAATATGCTAGAAGTACAAACAATAAGCAATGAAAACAACAACTAACCACAATTAAAAAAAAACACACAGATCATAATATTACTACCCCCAGTAAATGTCAATTTCTACAAAAACAGACTGAAAAACATAAGTAATATGCTAGAAGTACAAAAAAAAAGCACAGAAAAAACATTAAAAACAACAATAAGACATAGATCACAAACATTACTACCCCCAGTAACAAGTCCAAAAAATCCAGAAATTTTCGAAACAACATGCAAACGAAGCGCATTCAAGAAGCGACCTATAATTCAACTAAAAACATAAAGAAAAGAGGAATTGAAGAGATTCAAACTGAGTAGGAACCGAAGAGCAATCCAAAGCCCGATCTAGCTCCATTTACTACGTAATTCTGCTACGGGAAGAGAGGTTATGCTGCCGTCGGAAAACCGCAACGGAAATTGGCTTGAAATCGCCGTCTGAAACAACTCCGTCGGTCCTCTCTGAAACGACGGCTCTCCGATCGCTCTCTCTCTCTCTCTCTCTCTCTCTCTCCGATCGTAAACTTTCTCTCTCTTCAAAACAGAAATTTGAAAATAGATCTCGTCTGGTATATATAGTCTACGGGTTGAGGGTATTTTCGACAGAAAAAACCATTAAAAGTAGGCCCATTAGAAAAGTTTTGTCCAATAAGGCACATTTCACACACCTTATATTGAAGTGGGCATATTTCTTTTAAAAACATTTAAATGGGCAAAAAGAAGCTTAAATTAGTACTAAAGTGTCATTTACTCTAATTTAATTTTTGTTAATTTAATTTGTGTTAATTTAATTTGTGTTAATTTAATTTGTGTTAATTAAATTTGTGTTAATTAAATTTGTGTTAATTTAATTTGTGTTAATTTAATTATGTGTTAATTTAAGAGAAAATGCCCTAATGCCCAAATATTTAAAAATTAAAACCCATTCCAATTAAAGTCTTATCCTTATGCTCATTCCAATGATTCTTGAGAAAAAGACAATATTACCCTGTAACTAAACCACACAAATATTATCTCTTTCTCCTTTATATTATCTCATTCTCCTCTTTTTTTTCCGATCTGGTTTTCCTCTCTCTCTCTCTCTCTCTCTCTCTCTCTCTCTCTTCCCCTTCCGATCATGAGCGCCACCGCCACCGCTCTGCACTCGCCGTCTCTCATGGCTGCCCTCCTCCTCACCTCGAGTTTCCTCTCTCTCACTCTCTCTTTCTCTCTCTCTCTCTCTCTCTCTCTCTCTCTCTCTCCATGCGGCCAAGTCAGTCGGAGATTCGCCGCCGTCCTCTTGCGCCGACGAGCTAGTCCGGTTCTCGCTCATCTTCCGTCTCCGTTTAGACTGGGCATGAGTGCGTCGAGGATGGGCTGGGTTCGTGCCGAGATCGATGATGGTGTTGCCGGGGTGCGCTCGGGGCTTGGTTGGAGTTCGACTTGGCTGGATCGTGGCTGGGGAAGGGCCTTGCTTGCCGGCGTGCGCCGAGGTCAGTGGAGGAGGCCGGTGTTCTCGTTCTCTTCGATGGAGGAGGCTGTCGGGGACTGCGACTTGTTCTCTTCGGTGGAGGAGGCCGCTGGGGACTGCAACTCCTTCTCTTCGGTGAAGGTGGGTGCCCAGAGAAGAAACTGGGTGCCCAGAGAAGAAACTCAGTCAGTTAATTTTTTTATTTTTATTTTTTATCCTTACATTTGAATATTATGGTGAGTAACTCGATTATTAAGGTCAATAACTGGTTACTGGGTGTCAGTAATTAGTCAGTAACTGAAAATAACATGATTATTGGGTGATTACTAGGTGTCAGTAACTGAAAACAAAATGATTATTAGGTGTTTACTGGGTGTCAGTAACTGAAAACAAAGTGATTACTGAGGGTCAGTAACTGGTTACTAGGTGTCAAATATTGGTCAGTAACCGATTACTGGGGGTCAGTAATTGGTTATTAGGTGTCAGTAACTGGTCAGTATCTGGTTACTAGGTGTCAGTAACTGGTCAGTAACTGATTACTGGGTGTCAATAACTGATTACTAGGGGTTAATAACTGGTTATCAGGGGTCGTTAACTGGTTAGTAACTGGTTACCGGGTGTTAGTAACTGGTCAGTAACTGGTTACTGGGTGTCAGTAACTGGTTATTGGTTGTCAGTAACTGATTACTGGGTGTCAGTAACTGATTATTAGGGGTCGTTAACTGGTTAGTAACTGGTTAAAATTCCGGTGACCGGAGTCCGACGGTCGGGAAAATTTCGGTGACCGAAGTCCGACGGTCGGTAACATTTCGGTGACCGGAGTCCGGCGGCCGGTGACCGAAGTCGGATTCCGGTGAGATTCCGACCAAGTATTCTCTCTTTCATTTTCTCTCTCTATGCATGTTTAAAGGATGAGGGCAAAATAGTCTTAAAATAATATGGTTTATTAAGACTTTAGTAAAGATTTGTGCATTTGGGCATAAAAAAGGTTACCTTATATTGGAATGGGCTAATGAAAAAGATTGTCATTGGAATGGGGAATGAGGGGTTCAAATTAGTACTAAATGGGCATTTTTCCTTAATTTAATTATGTGTTAATTTAATTATGTTAGTTTATGTGTTTATTTTTGAATATATGTGTTAATTTATTTTTGATTTCGAATTTAATTAGTTTTATGATATGTTAGTTAATTTATGATGATGTTGATATATATAATATTGTTATGTAATTATTAATTAAGTATATCTATATATATATATATATATATATATATATATATATATTGGTATGAAGTTATTTTTGATTTCGAATTTACTTTTATGCTATGTTAATTAAGTATATCTATATATATTGTTATGTAATTATTAATTATGTATATCTATTTATTGAATAAGTATAATTTTAAACATGTATAATTTTTTATACAATAAAGACAAAATAATCTAAAGCATTAGATTAATATTTTAAATAGGATGAGCGGCTTTTTTTTATCGAAGAAGAGTTCGAAGGGCCAAAGGTCCGAATCGTCTAAGGGAACCTTTAGCAACCCTCAAACGACGTTTCAGGGCCACATGACAGCCAGGCGTGCGAGTCTTCTGGAGACGGCGCCGGAGGTGCCCCTTTCATCGAGGCAGGTTGCCGTCCCTTGTTCCTCGAGGCCCTTGTGGCCTCAGACCCAGACGGAGGTGTCTGCACCCCGTATGCCCGAGATGCACCGGGCGCCCACTCCGGGTCCTACTTCTTCGGATAGTGGGTCATCTGGGGTACATATGCCGCCGCCTCATCTGTTCCTTCCGCAGATGATACCGGCGTTACCTGTAGTCGATGGCTCAGGGACGCCGATTTATCCACTGCCCCCGCCAGTGGCTCCATCAGCGGCGTACCGGTTCGTGCCTTTTGATACGCCTCTTATTTTTGCGAGGGTATCATCATCGGCGACAGAGCCGGAATCCGTCGCGAGCTCCTCAGGTAATCAGTGATGCATGATTATTTATAAAGTGTCATATATATTTTAATAATTAATTTGGCTGAATCATGTGATAGGCACAAAGAAGAAGAGAGGCCCCGTCACAGGGAAGGCCCTCGAGAAGATGGTGGGTACCGTGGGGAGGATCGTCATCGATACTGACGGGGATGGCCACGTAGTATCGGGCGGGAAGTCGAGGACGTACTCCGGCCGCGTGGGAGCTCTCATTAGGGATAGAGTCCCTATGTTGTGGTCCGACTGGGGCGAGGTCCCGCAGGAGGTTAAGGACATGGTCCACAACGCGATGTCGGTGAGTTTACAAAATAATATTATGTATCAAATTGTTGATTTCTCGAAAAGCTAAACTAATAAACGGTTAAATGCAGGTGTGGTTTGAGGTTCCCGAGCACCTGAGGGACAGCTGGGCCGACGTTGTGCATGAGGGAAGGTACGTTGGGAAGTTAATGAAAAACAAAATTGTATGTGATATTAATAATATTTCTAATATTTTTGTTGTATATGTAGGTACAAGGAGTGGAAGAACGAGCTACGGACCCATTGGACTACGCACGAGAACGCACGTTCTGGTACCCCTGCTGAGTTCCAGTACAGGGAGTACGAGTGGCGTTGGCTTCTGACATCAGAATTCAACAACCCTCGTAAACAGGTATTTAAATAAATTAGTTAGTTAATTTAAAATTAAGTACGTGCGTTTTAAAATATTTTACTAATAGTTCACTTTTTTCTTTGAAGGCGATTTCCCGGGTGAACGCTCAGAACCGGCAACGCAACACAAGGAACCATCATGCCGGTTCTAGACCGTTCGCTGTCTTCATGGACGAGGCGGCTAGGGAACATCCAGAAGTCAACCCGTACGTCTATACGTACGAGAAGGCATATCCTGACTCCCAGGAGGATATTGTAAGTCACCTTACGTTTTTAAATTTTTAAATTTATGTAAAAATTTTAATTAATAATTTTTTTCCTATCCATGTAGGCGAGGGTGAGGGAGGCTAGTGACGAGGTCATGAGTACCGTAGTGAGGGAGACATGGCCGGACACGCAGGAGGAAGAGATGTCCGAAGCCATGTCCCGGATCGGCACTTCGGATCCGACGATTGGGGCGAGGATCATGGGCACAGCCTTCCCACCGAGAGCAAACAACTTCTACTGCCGGGGTCTAGGAAAGAGAGGCGAGGGGGTCCTGAAGACCACTCCAGGATTTCAACGAAAGGTAGCCTCGACCAGCAGCAGGACCACGTCCACGATCAGCAGGACGACTCAGCTAGAGTCGAAAGTTCAGAGACTACAAGAACAACAAGCTGCTCAGGCTACCTCGCAGGCAGCCTATATTGCCTCGCAGGCAGCCTTTAATGCAGCGCAGGCAGCCTATGTTGCCGAGATACATGCCATCCAGCAGATGTTCAAGTACATGTAGGACTTTGCAGCTGCCCTGATTCACGGACTTCCGCCTCCGCCCATGCCTCCGCCCATGATGCTACCCCAGCCGCCGCAACCTCCGCCGCAACCTCCGCAGCAACCCCCAGAAGAGGACTTTAATTTAGACGATATATAATTTATGTAGTTGATATATACCTTTATGTGTTTGATACTTTTATGTAATTGATACTTTTATGTAGTTGATATATACTTTTATGTGTTTGTTGTTGGTTATATGGAATTGTTTTGGTGTATTTTGCAGCTTTCTTGGAATGGTAATTCAGAAATTTCGGGGTTTTTTTTACTGGAATGGACTTATAGCCGACGAAAAAAGCCTTAATTCGTCGGCTAAAGTTTTTTTTTTTTTTAAAAATAAGTTTTAGCCGACGAAATATGCTTTAATTCGTCGGCTAAATCCCTATAAAGCCGACGAAATATACTATATTTCGTCGGCCATAGGTGTTTTATATTTTTTTTATTACAACCCTTAGCCGACGAATATTTTAAATTATTCGTCGGCTAAAGTTTGGAAGATAACCGACGACACAAAATGTCGTCGGCTAAGGTATGGACTATAGCCGACAAAAAATTTCGTCGGCTAAAGTCCAGACTATAGCAGACGACATTATTTCGTCGGCTAAAGTATGGACTATAGCCGACGACATTATTTCGTCGGTTATAGTCCATACTTTAGCTGACGAAATTTTTTGTGTCGTCGGCTAAAGTCATCACAGACGACCATTTCCCGACGACACTATAGCCGACGAAGGTTCGTCGGCTAAGATCTTAGCCGACAAATTTTTTTAACAGGCCGACGAAAAA
This sequence comes from Fragaria x ananassa, assembly GCA_034370585.1. Classification (NCBI taxonomy): domain Eukaryota; kingdom Viridiplantae; phylum Streptophyta; class Magnoliopsida; order Rosales; family Rosaceae; genus Fragaria; species Fragaria x ananassa. Next base: position 24,827,581 of record CP139772.1, read on the forward strand.
TTTTCGTCGGCTAAAGTACTTGTCCTGGTAGTGGTACTTCTCACAATTTTGCTACTCTAGCCGAAGCGGTTGAGAGTGCCGTGACAGTTGAGCAGGAGAAGGCCATGCATGTGGCTGAGAGCCAGAGAGATGTTCATGGGAAGGGCAAGGCTCTAGCAGGGAGCGTCAGTTCAGGGGACCACATAGGTGGTTATAGGAAGAGCCAGTAGACTCACCGGCTGGCTCCAGCTGGAGCAGCAGCTGCACCTATTAGGGCTCCACCTATTAGGCAGGCAGCACCCTTGAAGTGTTACAATTGTGGTGAGCCGGGCCACTTTTCTTCGGCATGCATGAAGCCCAAGAGGCAGGGATGCTTCACTTGCGGGCAAGCATGTCATTTTGCTAGGGATTGCACCCGACCTCAGGCTGGAGGGCAGGGAAATCAGCAGAGGCCATTACTTCCAACACCAGCTAAAGTTTATGCAGTTGGTTAGCGTGGTACAGGAGTGGAATGTATCATTCTTGTTTTTGATCTGCTTGCTTCAGTTTTGTTTGATACGGGGGCAACCCATTCCTTCATATCTAGCTCGGTGGTGAGGGCTTTAGGCTTGACTCCGACACCGCTTACTAGATTTTTGTGTGTTTCATCACCTCTCGGTGTTTCTATCAAGCTTGACACTTTGTGTGGTACTTGCCCTTTAGTGATTAGTGGGAGAAAGTTCCTTGTATCTCTGATTGTGATTCCAGACCGCTCCTATGATGTGATTTTGGGAGTGGATTGGCTAAGGCCAAACCATGCTGTGATTGATTATTTTGATATGGTGGTGTCATTTCACGTTCCTGGACAACAGAGCTTTCACTATCGTTGTCATAGGTCGGACACGACCATGTGGGAAGGGGTGTTAGCTCACATTGAGGCTATCGGTAGTACCGTGGGTATTACGGATATTGCAGTAGTCTCTGAGTTTAGTGATGTGTTTCAGGAGATTTCGGGTTCACCTCCTAAGAGGGTAGTAGAGTTTGCTATAGATGTGGTACCAGGTATTTCACCGGTATCAAAGACTCCTTATCAGATGGGGAGGACTGAACTTTAGGAGTTGAAGGTTCAGATTGAGGGTCTTCTTAAGTAGGGATTCATTAGACCTAACACTTCACCTTGGGGTGCACTAGTGTTGTTTGTGAGGAAGAAGGATGATACACTCCGGTTATGTGTGGATTACCGAGAGTTGAACATGGTGACCATAAAAAATAGGTATCCCTTGCCTAGGATTGATGATTTGTTTGATCAGCTGATACATGCTACGATATTCTCTAAGATTGACTTGAGGTCCGGTTATCACCAGTTGAGGGTGAAGGAGGAGGATATTCTGAAGACCGCTTTCAGGACTAGATATGGGTATTATGAGTTTGTTGTTATGCCTTTTGGTCTGACCAATGCTCCTGTTGCTTTTATGGATTTGATGAACCGCATGTTCAGTCTTTATCTGGATGTGTTTGTGGTAGTATTTGTAGATGATATTTTGATTTTCTCCAAGACCTTGGAGGATCATGATAGACATCTACGAATCATACTACAGGTTCTTAGGGAGGCCAAGTTGTATGCTAAGTTTGAGAAGTGTGAATTTTGGAAGGAAGAGGTCAAGTTCCTTGGTCATGTGGTATCAAAGGAGGGTGTTTCGGTGGAACCCTCTAAGGTGGAGGCTGTGTTGAATTGGAGTCGTCACACTACTCCTACATAGATTCGTAGTTTCCTTGGGTTGGCTGGATACTACCAGAGATTTATTGAGGGATTTTCTAGTATTGCCTCTTCCTTGACCAAGTTGACAAAGAAGAATGACAAGTTTGTGTGGACCGATGAGTGTGAGAAGGCATTTGAGGAGTTGAAGACTAGGTTGACTATAGCCCCAGTGTAAGTCATTCCTATTAGTGGTGTTGGCCACGTTGTTTATAGCGATGCATCTCATCGGAGTTTGGGTTGTGTGTTGATGCAGCTTTGTGGTGTTGTGGCTTATGGCTCTAGACAGTTGAAGGTTCATGAGAAAAATTACCCCACTCATAACCTAGAGCTAGCTGCTATAGTGTCTGCCTTGAAGATTTGGAGGCATTACTTGTATGAAGAGAAGTTTGAAGTATTTATTCTCTCAGAAGGATTTGAACATGAGGCAAAGGAGGTGGATGGAGCTTCTTAAGGACTATGACTTCACTTTGGAGTATCACCCCGGGAAAGCTAATGTGGTGGCAGATGCATTGAGCAGGAAGCCTAGGGGTATAGTCGCCTCTATCATGGTGCAGGAGTGGCTCATGTTGGAGACTGCATATGAGTTTAGCATTCTGCTATCAGGCAGGGAACATGGGATCTTCCTTGGAAGCAGCTTTGTGCAACCCACCTTGATTTCCAAGATCATCCAAGGCCAAGCACATGACGAGTTTCACGGGCAAAGTTGGCGGAGTTAGTGGTGGACTTGTTGGATGATTGTCATTCTGAGTGGTCGGTTGGATTAGATGGTGGTTTGAGGTTTAGATCGAGATTATGTGTTCCGGATAGTATTGATCTCAAGAGGGAGGTCCTTTGGGAGGCACATTGATCTTGTTATACGGTGCATCCAAGGAGCACTAAGATGTATAAAGATTTGAGTAGGCAGTTTTGGTGGAATGAGATGAAGAAGGATGTAGCAGAGTATGTGTTCAAGTGCCTCACTTGTCAGCAGGTGATGTCAAGACCCGCCCCGAATTTCACCCTGAAACCCGAGGTGAGTCCTGCGGGGACCACCTCCAATGAAAATTTACCGAAGGACTCGGCAAACCTCCCTTGAGATTGGACAACCCTAACTCAGAAGAACATAATCGAACCACTTAATTAACCAAAAATAAATTAATAAACTTCGCTACAACCCAAAAGTAGCTAGAATAAATTAAACAGAAATCTCAACAGTATTCAGAGCTACTAAAATTTAAAAAATACAGCGGAAGCTAACAATCTCCTAGTAGATTAAAAAGGTAACCTACTGACAAAATGTAGCGGATAGATGGGTCACTATGCCTCGACGTCGCCTTCCAGACCTCACGCGAACTCTGCAGATTAGGCAATTTAAAAACGAAGAGCCCAAGGGAAAAATATTCAAAAACGTCAGAGTGAGTGGACAAAAGCAATTCTGACAACAAATAAATATTTCTCCAAAAATACTTTCAAGAAAATGCTTTACTCAGAAATTCTGACTGGTGTCTAGCCTCGCTAGACTCTCAAACTTTAAGAAAGAATGCCTCTCAGGCTATAATATTATATATATCAGTATATATTCACACTCGACTATCTCTTGTACGATATCTATGAATAAACTCAAAAAATAGATAAGCGTACAAGACTACGACGCTGGTGTCTAACGCTCACGTCACCCCATACTGGAATTGTGTCTCAGTATTGGGGAATCGTACGAGTGGTATATATATGTGCTAATTCCTCGTACGAATTCTATGAATGAATTCAAAGAATAGAAAGTCGTACAAAGCTACGGCGCTGGCGTCTAACGCTCACGTCGCCTCATACTGGAATTGTACCTCAGTATGAGGGAGGATCACGTATAGCTAGCTAGCATTTAATCATATACATATTATTCTCATAGTCCACTATATATGAGTATAATCACCGAAATTATCAATTTCGGGAAATTTCCAACAACAGGAAAATTATTTAACGAAAAGCATTTAAAACACATTATTTAAAACAAATGTCCACTCACAAAATAGGCTTAAGCCTGATGTCGGTCGGAGGTCTCGTCAGCTCGAGCCTCCTCGTGTCATGTTCCAAAAACATAAATAAATCCTTAATTAATACATCAACGCTTAAAGAAAATAGGTGAAATCAAAACGGAGCTCCGCGCGCCCAACTAAGCCTATCGCCCAAATAAACCTCCACAAAAATCTTAACTGACATCCTCTAACACCTTTCACCTTTCTAACCTTAAATAATCAAGTGGCCGGATTTTAACTTAATAATCCGCAAAAATACAAAACTTCAAAAATTCCCAAACCTATCCAAAACTCCTCCAAAAAATTTTAAAACTCAATCCATTAAACTCCTCAACAAATTCCCTACAAAAAAACATTTTTCCCGGCGGCGGCAAGCTCTGGCGACCTACAATGCCCACCAAAATTTAACAGCACCTTTCTCTCAACCTCCTCTACAACTTTCCTAACTACCACAAATCACAATTCCAATCCTAACTAGACCAATCGAATGAAAACACACAAAAAACCCTAGAAATTTCCCTCACCGATTTCTTCTTACCTAGCTCGAGATGGAGGGAGCCCTTTGGAGGGATTGCTGCATGGGATGAGGGCTTTCTTTTGAGCCAAGGCTCGCCGGCTATGACGGCCGGAGGAGTGAGTTCCGGCGACGGAAGCCTTTGGGCAGTCAGAACTTTCGGGGTTGATTCCTCCTTCATGACGGCGCTAGGGAGCCTGCCACCGGTCTAGAATGAAAGCTGGAACGGAGGCCGACCGTTTGGGATCGGTGCGGCGGCGAACGATGGCCGGACGGTGGCCGGAAAGTTTCTGTAGCGGGGAGCTCGGGGGAAGGAATCGGGAGGGAGGAGAGAGAAAGGAGAGAGGAGAAGAAAATGGGCTCGGCCCAACCCGGACCAACACCACTAAATATACCCAAATCCAAATTTCAACACCCCGAAAATAATACCCCGATAAAAATTACCTTTTACTAGCAAAATTTACCATTATGGTCGTCACTTTTTCTTCTTTCGAATATATCCTTCCAAATAATCGTTCCCTAACACCATTCTGGAGACCAATTAAAATAAACACTACTAAAGAAGACGGTAAAATTTTTATTACCACCGTGCTAGTAAATAAGGTAAAAATTAAGGGTCGAGGCGTGACAGGTGAAAGCGGAGCATCAGAGACCTGGAGGTATGTTGAAGCCATTACCTATTCGTACTTGGAAGTGGGAGCAGATCTCTATAGACTTTGTGACTGGACTGCCTAAGTCCAAACTTGGACATGATGCAATTTGGGTCATTGTTGACCGATTGACGAAGTCAGCACATTTTATTCTTGTGTCGATGACTTACACAGTTGATGCCTTGTGTAAGTTGTATGTGAAGGAAATTGTTTTGGCTACGATCCTCAGCGCGCGGAGCAGAGGTGAATAGCAAACAAAGAAAAAGGGGGAGTGTTGCGGGCGTGCCACCTCGCGGACGAGGAAAAGGTTGATTGCGAGATCTTGACTTCTTGATCAGGTAGAAGGGGTTTCCAGGTGCCACCTCAGATAAGGAATTTACGAGCACAAGGCGATCGATACTCACGGCGGCGTGAGCAGAGCAACTATAGGGAAATCAAAGGTGATCGGGAGTGATTGTGTGTGTTTTGCTTAAACAGGGAAGCGAAGGCAGAGCTCCGGGGAGCGTTGGAGGTTTCAACAAGGTAGAAAGTTTGTATTGTGTTTGAGTAATTGTGTAGAGAGTTGTTGTTGTGTAAGCCTTCGAGCCTCTTTATATAGTGGAGCTCGACTTGCGGCAGAAGAAAGATAATCAGAATCCAAGTCGGACTTTGCAACGTAAAGCATAAGGGCACTATTCCACCCATGCGGACCAACCTTCTCGTGACACATGTCCAGTTCGCACACTCCGCATAGGACACTGCTACTGTGTTGCTCAATTATAGACTCCCATGCGAATTGCAATTAAGAGCAATCTTATCCCGCGGGGTGTCACAGTCCATGTAGAAAACTAATCTCACGCGGACCGCGGACTCAAACCATCTTGTGGGCTTTAGTAGGGCTTTTTATATTAAAAGGGCCACATGGATTGGCTCGAAGCATGTCAAAGACTTGTAAAAAGTCTTCAACAATTAAAAGGGTGCGCGCGGACTCCGCATGTGGCTTCCTCGCGAAGTCTCTCACGCGAACTTAGCGAGCTAGTTCTCCAAGATGTATTCCGCCTTGCCTAAGCGAAGTGCCCATAAGTCATTTCACGCGAAGCCATTCCGCGCGCGAGCTATATGTTCCGCGCGAAGCGCGCGAGCTATGTGTTTTACGCGAAGTCCCTATGCGCGCGAGATCCGTAGTCTGCGCGAAGTTATTCCGTACGTATACCTTGTAACTCAGCTCGCGTGGTCTTACTAGTGAGCCATTATTTGTAAACTTAAAGAACTTGGGCTCGCCGGTATGACATGGACAAAGAATTTAACTAATATTCACATAAACATTTACTATTCAGTAAAATATTAATTTGGGCGTAAACAGAAATAGTGAGACTTCATGGAGTGCCTACTTCAATTGTTTCTGATTGAGACCCCTGATTCACTTCAAAGTTTCGGGGTGGATTTCAGAAAGCCATGTGTACTACCTTAGATATGAGTGCAACATTACACCCTCAGACTGATGGGCAGACTGAGCGGGTGAATCAGGTGTTAGAAGATATGTTGAGGGCTTGTGTCATGGACTTCAAAGAAAGTTGGGAGGATTACCTCCAATTGATTGAGTTTGCCTACAACAATAGTTATCACTCTGGTATCGACATGGCACCATATGAGGCACTCTATTGAAGGCCGTGTAGATCTCCTGTTTGTTAGGCGGAGGTGGGTGATAGTGAGCTGTTGGGCCCTGATATTGTTCAAGAGACGACTGAGAAGGTCTCTATTATCCGAGGTAGGATCTGAACGGCTCAAAGTTGGCAAAATAGCTATGCCGACTTGAAGAGAAGGCAAATAGAGTTTGATGTTGGAGATCATGTGTTCTTGAAGGTCTCACCCACTAAAGGGGTAGTGAGATTTGGCAAGAAAGGGAAGTTGGCTTCCAGGTATGTAGGGCATTTTGAGATTTTGGAAAGAGTAAGAGATTTGGCTTATCGGCTTACCTTACCTCCTGTCATGTCCGGGGTATACAATATTTTTCATGTGCCCTTGTTGAGGAAGTATATTCCAGATGCATCACATGTGATTGATTATGGAACTATCAAGGTGAATGCGGATGCAACCTTTGTTGTTGAACCAGTTCAAATCTTGGATAGATCAACCAAGAGGCTTCGAAGGGAGGAAGTTAAATTGGTTAAGGTGTGTTGGAGTCACCATGATGAGGGTGATGCTTCTTGAGAGTTAGAATTGGACATGATGGCTAAGTACCCCAAGTTGTTTTTGGGTTAGTACTTATGAATTTCGGGGCGAAATTCCTTTAAGGTGCCTGAACAAGGAAAATAGCAAGCCTTAAACAATCTGCTCACCAGTGAATTAGGATTCGTTGCCACCCTTTAGCCTTGTTTAGCAAGTAATGCTAAATTATGAGCGTACAAATCACGGAACCCCATACCTCATTCTTCCTTCCACACAACTTGTCCCAAGCCATCCAATGAATCTTATGATTCTCCGCACTACTACCCCACCAAAATTTAGCACACATCTGGTGGAGAGTATTACAAAACGTCTTCGGAAGAAGAAAGCAGCTCATAGCATAAGACGGCAAAGCCTGAGCCACTACCCGAATCAAAATATCTTTCCTAGCTGAACTAAGCAATTTACCTGACCACCCTTCGAGTTTAATACTCACCTGTTCTTTGATGTAACTAAAGGTTACTGTCCTGTTTCTCCCAACCACAGTAGACAACCCCAGATACTTCCCATGTTTTTCAACAATACCGACACCAAGGATATAAGCAAACTGAGCTTGCAACTGATCCGATACACCCTTACTAAATACAACATATATTACTCTTATCAAAATTAATTCTCTGACCAGAGGCTGCTTCATAATCTGCTAACACATTCTTAATATGGAGACATTCCGGTACTGTAGCTTTACCGAATAAAAGACTATCATCTGCAAACAACAAATGATTAACAACTAGAGCTTCCTCACAAACTGATATACCTTGGAGAACACCTTGTTCAACTTTACTATCAAGAAGTTTCGAAAATGCCTCTGCACACAACAAGAAAAGATAAGGTGACAATGGATCCCCTTGTCTAAGACCCCTCATCGGAGTGAGCATCCCATGAGGTTTACCATTAATCAAGGAGTATATGACTGTGCTAACACACTGCATGATCAAATCTACCCAACTCAATGCGAAACCCAACCTCAACCATACTACAAGCTTTGCTCATGTCCAACTTCAAGGACATTACCCCCACCGATTCATCAATATTGATAAAATGGAAAACCTCGTTTGCAATAAGCGAGTTATCAGTAATCAGTCTACCAGGGATAAACACACTCTGGCAAGGAGAGATAATACTCAAAAGATGCACCTTCAACCGATTGGCTATAACTTTCGAACAAATCTTATACAGAACATTGCACAAGGCTATGGGCCGTCAGATACCTGAGTAGGGTTTAATATCTTCGGTATGAGGCACACATGAGTGTAGTTCACCTCCTTCAGCAACTTCCCAGATATTAGAAAAATTTTCACTGCCTTACAAATATCCTCACCAATTGTCTCCCAATACTTTTGGAAAAAATCGAGAGGCATACCATCCGGTCCAGGAGACTTGGTCGGATACATCTAAAAGAGAGCAGCCTGAATCTCCTCATTAGAGTATTCTGCACATTAACTGCAAATTCACTTCGGAAGTGAAGAATCATCCCCCCAGTTCTCTCAGAAGCCGAAGGATGCCCATAAAACCCTGTAAGACGCCATCGAACATCTAATTCGTCGATAGCAAACACCTCAACGTCCACATGATAACTAGATTTCGAGAGAAGACGAACATCAAGCCCGTCCTCCCAAAACATCACCACCCTACCAGATTGGCCGTCACTCCAAACTGCTTCTCCATTCCGGAACCCTAGACCCAATCGGATCCGATTCATGGTGTCCAGATCGTGAACCTTAGTCTCTGTTAAAAAGACCACAGACGGCTTCTGCTGCCATTTTAGACCGCCCTATCATTATTCAATCCTCTACAGTTCCATGCCAAGATCTCCATGAACAACCTAGAATCGATGCCAAAACGAAACTCTAGCAGAGCAGAGCGTTTTCTATACTTGATTAGCTATGCTTTAACTAAGCTTGAAGTTCTTCTAAAAAAAAATACACAACGGCTTTGGAAAAAGCCCATTGGACTATATAGAAGCCCAAGCTAGCCTATATAATGTTATTGTAGTCTTTGAAATGATATATAAACTTAAGGGCGGTACTATTAATATACCTATTTTTACTATTAATACATCTTATTTATGATGAGAGTCAATCATGGAACAAATTAAAGTGGCAAACTTATAAATTAAATTAAAATGTGTGGATAAGGACATAGACGAGGTGTTAGTAAAAATGATGTGCTAATAGCATCACCATAAACTTAATTGTAGAATTATCTCTCAGCATGCACTTGAAATTAATTAATTTGATGCATTTACCACTCGCTCATTGTCCAAATTAATGGAGGTTTTCAGGTGGCTATATTATGGTTTTACAGTGGTATGATTCAGGTGACTCGCTGTCTAAATCATGGTTGAACTCATTATTTTTTTGGTTCTCAAATTGAATACGATGAGAAGAAGAAATAGAGGAGAAGATGAAGATGAAGGTGATCGGGGTAACACACTCTTTGCACATAATGCAATTTGCTTCTTATAAATGCGACGCACACACTGTGGCTCACACAAAATGCGATCTATTTTGACATTGTCAATGATGAACTACGCGTATATTTTTCATCCAAGACATATAGATAGGTGAGTAAGGCTTTAGGTTATTGAGTCTTGGGATCTGCCGGGCGGGCATGTGCTAACCCCCAAGGCCAAGGCCATGATATCAACCACTATATATCCATAACAATACCTAACTCGATTAATTAGTAGTGACTAGTGAGTGAATGAATCTCGATCTGTCGACGACGTATTCCTATACCATCCACTCCTGATTTGTCCCTTAATTTTCTTTCTCTTGTTGTGATCAGTTGTGACAAGTACATTATACCTGTACGTCGTCCTTATAAATTGGCATATGTATGTATGGCTGGCTCAAATAACTAGTCACGTGTGGAAGGTGGCAACCCCCGGGTTGTTCATCATCTTGGTAATCATAATATACACGCTTTCAATGATATATAGTGCCCATCTGATAGCTGCTTCATGCATACACCTATCTAACAAGAGACCTCTATATACAAGCAACATAGGAGACCTCTGATACTACTTATTAAGTCCAAAATGTTATTGATAATTGGTTATCAAGAGATTAACTAGCTAGGTATAACTAGTATAGTAATACTGTACGTATCTTGGAATAAGATGTTCAAAGTTCTTGTTGCTGTGTGCCTTCATTAACCGGATTTCTGGCTCTCGCTCTGCTACACGGAATCTAGAGCTATCGTAAGATACTATGCGGCTAAGTATGCAGAGCATGGTCCTAACCTGCTAGGAACAACACTGGAGGAGAAGGCACTGGTGGATCAATGGCTCGAAGTCGAATCACACAACTTCAACGACTTGGTTTTCACTGTGGTACTTCAACTTGTGATCCTTCCCAGCATGGGCCAACATGGCGACTTGGCCTTGGTGCGCTCTTGTGAAGAAAAACTGAAAAAGGTATTCGATGTGTATGAGGAGAGACTGTCCAAGAGCACCTATCTGGCCGGAAGCTACTTCAGTTTGGCTGATCTGAGCCATCTTCCGGCGATTCGGTTTCTGGTTGACGAGTTCAAAATGGGACATTTGATCACGGAGAGGAAGAATGTGAATGCTTGGTGGAAAGATATTTCCGATAGGCCTGCATGGAAGAAACGTATGAAGCTTGCTCAATACTAGTCAGCTAGCTAGAGCTACTACTGCTCGATCACCATGGTCATATCACACCCTGCATCTGTGACAGAGAAAACAAACCATGAGCGTAACAATCAATTCAGAACAAAAATGACTGCCTAGGATCATGTCTTTTGCGAGCCGCTTCATATTTGAAGAAGAAGATTATTGTTTGTTTCTACCTGCTTCGTCCCGAGCCGGGATAGGGTCGTGAGGCGGAGCGAAGTAGAATTCTTGGGTCTTTCACACGGAACCTGCACAAGTGACAGCGTCACGGGGTCGGGACTGGGGTAGCCCAGTCTTCGACTCTCCGATGCTTAAGTTAGCTTTGAGCACTTGCAAGGTAGAGGAGTGTGAGAGAGAGAGAGAGAGTGTGTACCTTTTATGGTAGCTTGAGCTTGTTTTATAGGCCAAGTTTGAGCACTTTGGCCTTAGTCTCCAATGTGGGACTACTTACTAGTCTTTGTGGTGTCTCCCCTTTTGGGGTTATTTTGTCGTTAGAGTGATTTTGGCAAGCGGTTCGTTACCGGCCCTTCACTCCTTGGATATCCGTGAGGGGATTATCTTGTCTGGAATGATCTTCGGTGACCGGGTAATTGCACCTTATTCTCGGCTCAGCCAAGTATTTTGGCTGTGTACTAACAAGTCCCCAAGTCCCCAGTCCGAGAGAGCTCTTGGGTGGGGAGTTATTCTATAAGATGCCGAGAATAGGTTTTACCCGGGTGTTGGAGGCATGGTGCCGAGTCCCCAAGTCCCCACGCGAGGGTCGCGAGGTGTCGGGGGTGAAGTTCCAAGTTTAGTTGGTGATGAAACGCGCTATTGGCGTTGCGTGCCGCTTCGGGGTGACGCAGTTCGCGCTAAGTAGCGAGGAAATGCGCTAATGGCTTTCGAGTCAGTCCGCGCTAGTTGGCGAGACTTTCCCTAATGGGCGAGTCAGTCCGCGCTAGTTGGCGAGACTCTCGAGCGGTGGGCCGTTGCTGGGCGAGTAAGTCCGTGCGAGATGGCGTGACTCTCGTTGCGTGGCGGGCCGATGCTGGGTGAGTCAGTCCGCGCTAGTTGGCGAGACTCTCGAGTGGCGGGCCGTTGCTGGACGAGTAAGTCCGCGCGAGATGGCATGAATCTCGCGGCGTGGCAGGCCGATGATGGGTGAGTCAGTCCGCGCTAGATGGCGAGACTCTCGAGCGGCGGGCCGTTGCTGAGCGAGTAAGTCCGCGCGAGATGGCGTGACTCTTGCGGCGTGGCGGGCCGATGATGGGCGAGTCAGTCCGCGCTAGATGGCGAGACTCTCGCGGTGTGACGGGCCGATGATGGGCGAGTCAGTCCGTGCTAGATGGCGAGACTCTCGCGGCGTGGCGAGATGCCTTAGCGTCCCCCCTTTTTTATTGCGACAAACGAGGGCGACGTGGCCTTGCCCTGTCCGTAGAGGTTTGTGGGGTCTGGGGGGATGTCTATATATAGAGTTGGGAGAACTGGAGGGGGGAGTGTGATTTGGAAACCGAAAAGTGGGAGTCGCTACTTACGTTTTAGGGTTTCGGCAGTTCTTATAAATTTCAGACTGGGAAACGTCCAATTTCATCCTCGATCGAGAGGGTGCGAGCGCTCGGCTGTTTGCAACCAGCTTCACTGCCACTACGCAAATCCGCTGTTTCCAGGTATGAATTTGTCTCCTTCTTTTCTTTGGATTTTTGTTTGTGGTGGTGGCGTTGGTGTTTTGGGTTATTTGGGGTGAGTGGGATTGTTCACATGTTTGTGATGTTGGTAGGTATTCTAGGGTGAGGGATTTGTTGTCAGGCTGGTTAGGGTTAAGGTAGCGGGATATGGCAGGTCCGGTGTGGATGTCCAGCGAAGAGATTGTGGTGGTCTCTAGTTTGCCTAGTTCGGATTCGGACACTTTGCACCGGATGGAGGAGGGCTTGGATAATCTTATGGCAGAGATTGCCCTTGACTTGGGGGAGAGCATTCCTGTGATGGATGCCGAGTCTCATGTGTCCTCGTGTGACCCTCTCTTGCAGGAGGTAGAGGAATTTATAATGGCGAGATCTCGAGAGGTGGATGATTCATTTTGGGAACCTCCTGGCGAGAGTATGACATTGTCGGAGCTTGAGGCACTTCGACAGAATTGGAGTATACCAGAGGAGGTGTTGTTGCGGCCGCTTGGCAAGGGGGTGAAGTTTTGGGATCCCCCGGGCAATTTTACGTTGGTATACGAATACCAACTGAGATGCGGGTTGATGTTCCCGCTACCCCCATTTGTGCAGTACACCTTGGCGTGTCTGCATGTCGCCCCAGGACAGGTCACCCCGAACATGCTGAAGCAAATTTTGGGAACAGGCGTGCTATTCCGCCTGCTGAAGCAGGAGTTCCCAAATTGTGAAGAGTTCAACGCGTGCTGGCACATGGGATGGTGAGCGAAGAAGGGCAGCCGGGGCTGCGTGACGATGAAGTCGCATGGAAAGTTTAAAGTCCTGGTGGAGGACTTGCCCACCTCAACAAGTGTTTCCTTGTTGGGGGTAGTGGCAGGAGTGGCACGGGCACCCTTTTCGGGTCCCGGGAAGTTTCCAAAAGATAGGTCAAAGTGCTCTTGTGCCTTGTGTTTTTTTTTTGTCTGCTCTGTCACTACTGACAACTAGCTTTGTGTAGTGCCGCAAGGGTACAATCTCACAGAGCTGATGGAGCGGCGGATTCGCCGGGTGATATGGGCGTTTGAATGTAGGAGCTCGTATCGGATATGCCGCCTTGGCATATACAGCCACTTCGGCTATGCCCGGGTTCCGGGTCTGTATTTTAGTGGTTGCGTCCTCTGCTTTAGGTTTGCGAGTCGGTGTCTGACTATTGTCTATTTGTTGCAGTGACAATGCCACGCGACGGGGGCTCGCAGAAGAAAGAAGGTCTTTACGACAAGGTGTCGGATGAGGACGTGTTGGATGGGCTGCTGGCTGAAGCTGACCACGCCAAGCAGTATGACATCGACTTGGAGACGGGGGAGGGAAGGGAGGTGGAGCTGGGTGATTGTGAAGACTTTTTGAGGTTGAACCTGGCAGATGAAGATTACGCCTATATGCCTCCACTGGTGGCGGAAGCGATGGGTTTGGGCGTCCAAGAGGTGGAGTTGGAGGAGGCACAAGTAGAGGGTGATCACGAGGGTGAACCCGACGAGGCGCAGGGGAAAGAACCTGTCGTGGAGGAGGTTGCGGACCGTGAGGAAGAGACTGGTGCGGCTCGGACTCGGAAGAGGAAGGGGAGAGCGGAGTCGGCTCGCGAGGGCCAGTCTAAGAGGTCGCGGAGGGATAGTCGGTCCGGGGGATCGGCAAGCTTAGCCGAGGTTGCCCAAGCCTTGCAAGGGACAGGGGATGCTCAGCCATACTTAGCTCAAATGGCCTATGACATGCGTCACCGCGCTCGTGACATGCATGCGTTGGAGGAGGTTGATCCGCCGGCGGGCATGGCTCTCGCCAAGGAGAAATTGACTCGGGTAAGTGTCTGCATGTTTTTGTGTTCCACTGTTTTGAGTTTGGGATTTATGTGTTGATGTGTGACTGCAGGCTATATTGTTGATGTATGCCCGAGTGAGCGGGCTGCTTCCCATTGGCAGGGCGATGCTGAGGTGAAGAGTCAGCAGTTAAGGGAGGTTGAGTAGCGGCTAGCGCAGGCGGAGCGGAACGCTGCTGTCTTTCAGGCCCAGGTGGCGGAGTTGAAAGAAGATATAAGGAGGAAGGATGAGCAGGTGGCTGCTGGGGAGGTGGCGGCTACCAAGGCAGCGTCTTTGGAAGCTGAGGTGGAGAAGCTGACGCGGGCACTTGCAGAGCTGGAGGTGTCCTGGAAGGCTAAATGTGAGTGGGCGGCCGCGGCAGGGCAGAGGCTGTTATGGGAGGGCGAAGTGTACAAGCAGCAGCTGAAGGGTGCCTATAATAAAGGGCAAGATGACTTGAGCCGACTAGGCTGCCAGGCGGGTTGGATTGATGAGGCTGCCATGCGCAAGTGGTATGCGGAGAAGAATGCTGCCAAGGGGGCGTGGGAACAAATGACCCCTGAACAGAGGAAGCAAACCGAGATCTCGCGGTCTCTAGCGAAGCAGCATGAGGCGTGGCGCGCAACGTCTGCTGGGCAGAAGGGGATGCCAGCTGCAGGCGATCCGCGACCTCTTGCCATTGGGGCTGCGTCATATGTAAGAGCCACTGGCCCCGAGGGGTCTACACCTACCCAAGTAGTGGTGTCGCAAGCAGCTTCTTTTGCCGTCTCGTCTCGCGATCCTCGGGCTCCGGGGTTGTTGGCACGTGCGGGCCTTGAAGCTCAGAAGGCTCCAGTGAAGGGGCGCTCTGGCCCTGAGGGAGTTCCTGGCAGCTCACTTGTGCTCCCTACCGCAGCTGTGAGGCCTTCCTTTTTGTCCCAGGACCAATCGAGGCAGCTGGTTGGGCAGATGATGGCGGAGAATGTGAGCCATATTCGTGGCCACAGTGGCGGGTCGAAGGGGAGTGTAAACAAGTCTGGTGACTCATCCGCTGGGGGAGAGTGAGATGTACTTGGTCATTTTGATAGTTGTAGGACTGATGTTTTGAACAATGTAAGTGGCGTGGTTAGCCATTGTAATTAGTTTATACTAATTTGCCTGGGAGTCCAGGTTGATGTTTTGACGTTATGTGTAGCCTTTGTGTTTGTCTGGCTATTGTCTACTTTTGTATGTTTGTGGCCCTGCGTTGCGGGGGCTAAGCGTAGCATGTCGGAGTGACAAAAGACTTCATTGCACTTAAATTTAGCCGCTAGCGGGTGTAAGTGTACAATGTTGGAGCCGCTATTGGGCTATAGTACATATACAACAGCTTTTGAAAGCTAAGGTTAAGATTGGTGATGAGCGTTCCGGGGGTGGGGGACTAGGTCACGGGGCTCTCTTTCCCGCTCTTCTCTGGATTGTCCCGTGGGTTGTCTATGGGCTCCGAGGGGCTGAGAGGGAACATCTCATAGGCTCCTCGGCTTTGTTGGATGGCGTTAAGGTGGCAGTGCTCAATGGCTGCTCGATCCCCTTGAATGGTCAGAGTGCCACCTGGGGTGAGGACTTTCATGAGAAGCATGTGGCCCGCTATGAAGCACCGCAGCCCTCAGAGGATGTCCCGGCCTAAGATGAGATTATAGGATGAGGGGCAATCGACAATGAGGAAGCGGGCCGTGATGGAAGAGCGGCAAGGAGCTGTTCCCATTGACACTGTTAGGCGGTCTGAGCCTAATGGTTGTACTATTTCGCCGGAGAAGCTGACAAGGGGGTCATGGTTATTGTACAGCTTAGTTCGGTCTCGGCAGAGTCCCTTGTAGCAATCAGAAAACATGACGCTTACGGCGGCCCCCGTGTCCACTAAAGCTCTGTGGCACCTGTAATGATCCACCTGCACATTGATAATGAATGGTTCACAGTGGTGGCATTTTATGGTATCCTCATCGTTGTGAAATGTCACTTGATCCCACGCTGTTGGGGTGATCGTGACACCGCGTTGGATGTCTAGGATTTCTGAGGATGTTGTGCATTGCCGTTTTACAGAAGGCTTGCGTGGGGGGAACCATGGGGCTCCACCATGCAGGGTTAAGATCTGGCCATGTATTTCAATGGCGTTAGCGCCTGTGGCAGGGGCACAATATTGGTGGAGTAGGCCCATTCTGTACCAAATGTTCGATTGCATTGCGGAGGCCATGGCACTGCTCTGTTGTGTGGCCGTTATCATCATGATAGGCACAGTACTTGTTGCCGGTTGCTTGCCGGGGCTTTTTTGGATACCTGCATTTAGGAGGTGGGGGAACGAGATCTTTGTGCCTGGCCTATATGTCCTCATATGTTGTGGTTAGGGTAGTGTGGACTTCGTAATGAGGTGGCGGGGCGGAACGGCGCTGTTGTTGTGGAGGGCTCTGGTCCCTTATATATGTGTGGTCGCGGTTTCTCTATCCCCCATGGCGACGATCGGAACCGCGTCCCTGGTCTCGGGAGGATCCACGTGACTGCCCTTTATCTTGCCCGCGGTCAAAGTGCTCATCTTGTGGCGGGGCGGGAAGTGCTAACGTAGTGGGGGAGGAATGGCCGAAAGTGGTGAATTCGGCGTGGGCCCACCGCATAACCAGGTCTATCAAGGCATTGTAGGATCCGGGAGGGTTCCTATTGATCTCCATTAGGAAATTGCCAAGGAGTAGGGCCTGACGGAAAGCCTGCTCTGCCACGCGAGGTTCTAAGTTGTGGCATCTCGTTGTGGCAGATTGTCATCGGGACAACAGTTCATGGAGGCCCTCGCCGTCTTTCTGCTTGATGTGGAACAAAGCATCTACACTTCGATAAATGCTAGTGTGCAGCATGAAACGGCTGAGGAAGCGTTCCGAGAGTTGGTCGAAGTTGTCAATGGAGTTGGGCGGCAGGTTGAGGAACCAACTGAGGGCCTCGTCCGAGAGGGTCTCTTGGAAGGCGTGGCAGGCTATGGCATAACTGTAGCCAGTGGAGCTACAGAGTGAGAAGAACGTCTCGAGGTGGAGATGAGGGTCCCCTGTGCCTCTATATTTGTCCATCTTGAATGGCTTGGTTCCCAGAGGCCGCTTATCCATCTGCACTCGGGGTGTGAAGGGGCTTGGGCAATGTCCATAGCCAGAGAACAAGGGTCGCTGGGCCCCACGACTCTCGACGCCTTTAATCCGCGAGGCTAACTGTGTGACTGTTTGGCTAAGTTGGAGCAGTAGGCGGGTTGGCATGTCGAGAGGTGGGTTAGGGGAGTTAGCAGTGGTTGAAGTGGAGATAGGCTGGGCAGATGGATAAGGTTGATGTGGCAGGGGGGAGTCATTGGGGATTGGAGATGGTTAGGGAGCTGGTAGTGGAAATGAGGGGTGGGTAAGGGGATGAGATACGTATATGATGATTTGGCTAGACCCTCCCGGGAGCATGGAACCAGTCTGGCCTTGGCTAGGAAGGGCTTCTGGGGTTCCGGCAACTCGCGCCGCGCGGTCCAAGCTATCGTTGTACAGGTTACGATGCTCTAACGTGGCGAGGAGCAAGAATTGCTCTTTTTCCAACTCGGCGATCCGTACCTGATACGCTTCCGCTTCTGCCTTCTCTTTCGCCGCTTGCTCGCGGAATGAATGAAAGTCCCGCTTGAGGATTTCAAGGGCTGTGGCGGGGTCGGGATGGCTAATGGGGGCTGCATCGCTGGCTTGGGGAAGGGATGTGTCGCCGGGTTGAAAAAGTTCCTCCTCTGCTTGAGTGCCAGGGTCCGTAGGGTCATCAATGATTTCCACCATGGCGTTAAGTCAAATGGGAGTTCCACAAAATAGGCACCCTCCTTCTAGCGCCAATTGTTTCTACCTGCTTCGTCCCGAGCCGGGATAGGGTCGCGAGGCGGAGCGAAGTAGAATTCTTGGGTCTTTCACACGGAACCTGCACAAGTGACAGCGTCACAGGGTCAGGACTGGGGTGGCCCAGTCTTCGACTCTCCGATGCTTAAGTTAGCTTTGAGCACTTGCAAGGTAGAGGAGTGTGAGAGAGAGAGAGAGAGAGTGTGTACCTTTTGTGGTAGCTTGAGCTTGTTTTATAGGCCAAGCTTGGGCACTTTGGCTTTAGTCTCCAATGTGGGACTACTTGCTAGTCTTTGTGGTGTCTCCCCTTTTGGGGGTGTTTTGTCGTTAGAGTGATTTTGGCAAGCGGTTCGTTACCGGCCCTTCACTCCTTGGATATCCGTGAGGGGATTATCTTGTCTGGAATGATCTTCGGTGACTGGGTAATTGCACCTTATTCTCGGCTCAGCCAAGTATTTTGGTTATGTACTAACATTGTTGTAAATATTATAATATATATGGATGTCTTTGTAAATACTCATTAGTTATGTCCTTACGATGTAAATCATACTTTTATATAAAAGAGCCTAATGAGAATGAAAGGGACACTTCTTCCTCTTTATACATTTTGTTCTTCTCTTTTCTCTCTTCATTCTTGGTTTATAATACGTTATCAGCACGATATCGCTCATTCCGTTACATAAACTTCATATGATCTATGAGATATTGGTGCAACTTTTGTTGCTTATTATTCATACTCACGATCTATGAGTTCATTTCTATTTTGATTATATCTTGTCTACACATATACTTTGTTTATATTGCTCAATTCTATGTTTACAATTGTTTATATTAGTGAGCCAGAAGTTTCACTAATAATACTCGAACCTGAAATTTTTCGAGATTATGAACCTGAAGTTCAAATATTACATTAGACTTGCAATTATAATTGTTTGCATAAACCTGAAGTTTTGTGCATGTACATGTGATCCATTGTTCACAAGATTCGAACATGAAGTTTCGATATTGATATTTCTTTCTTATGAACATGAAATTCTAAACAGCATAATTGGATCCATGATGATCGATGTGGTCTATGATGCAAGATTATTGCTTAAAACCATGAACCATGATCTATGAGATTATAGGTGGTTTGTATATTATCGATTTATATCAATAATCTATGGTTCTTATTCCTATTTGTATGGATGAGTTTTGCAATATCATGATGCAATTCCATGCATTTCTGTGGATAATTTTATGGAACTTTTGAACACATGTTCAATATGCGATATTAAGAATCATTGTTCTACCAAGAGCCATGAATAGACGCATATGCGTCTTCTGATATATAACCTGATATGGCTATAGATGTGGCTATAGTAACCACACTATGTAAAATTTGGATTCTCATGTATCTATCATCCATTGTTTCACATGATATATATTATGTTCTGTTATTATGTACATTATTGCTACATGTACAATTAACCAACCGTTAATTTGTTTAGAATTCGATTATAAATACAATTAAATATATTTAATATGCTTAATATGTAACACACATTTCCATATGATTAATATGTTTATTATTGCAATTGGTACATATTGAATTAATGATGCAACCGTTTCAAATTCTTTGACAGTTAACATGACTATTTTTGAATACGAGATTTTTTTGAATTTACAGTTAACATAACTAATTTTTGAATACGAGGATCTGGTAGTTACAGTTAACATGACTAGTTTTGGATTTTTTTATGGCCATTGATAACCTCTATTTCTTGTTTTATCATAATCAGTTCAGGTCTAGTAATTGATTTTTACAGCCTATTTGTTGTGGTACCTGTCTTTCATGAAACTTATTGTTTTCATAATATCATATTTATTGAATGGAATAA